>LKNJ01002491.1:0-60944 GCA_002120245.1 Maccullochella peelii
GCCTCCCTCATCTTTTTAAGTGGGAGAACTTGCACAATTGGTGGCTGACTAAATACTTTTTTGCCCCACTGTACCTGGATCACATTACATCACACATTAATAGGTTCCAACCAAATTAGTTACAATTGTAAGTTGTAATTGTAATTATTGAGTCAACACAACTCATTAAAAGAATGTTTGTAATTTACAAAGTAAAACACTGAATTTGAATTCATTTAATTAAATAACAGTAATAGGTCCCCTGAAGTATTTTTTATTATAGTATGTAGCAATAAGACTTGGTTCATTAGCTAATGGGGATGTTGAGATTCATTCAATGATGTACACACACTACAGGACACAGAAGCCTGATTATAGAAAACATGTTTGATCTAAATCAGCAATCAGACCTTCAGAAGGTCTGAAAGGGAAAATCTTGGCACAGTCACCTTGTTGACGTGTTGTTTTGTACTATACGCAGCTGTAGGCAAAGGAGGTATTGGAAATTTATCACAAGTCACAGGATTTTTGGCAGGATTTTCCACCATTGAATCAGGCTTTCACCATCTGAAGGGACGTGCACGCACATCTGCATTTGTAGCTCAGCCAATATGAACGCACAGTCTCGCTGAAATAACCTATGATTGGCCAAAGTCTCCCGTCACAGGATAGACTTTCTGAAGCCTGAAAACAGAGCCAAGAGTAGGGGCTGAAGTTCACTTGAATTACAATATGATGAATGATTATTATGGCATTTCTGCCCAATGACGCCAAAGAAATATTGCCTACCCAACCATTAACAAGCAGCAGCATATCTGAATCACCATGGTATCCAAGGTCATTCATATGAGATGTGGATAGCCTTTATCAACCATATGGACTTAGGGGGTTGCTAGTGGACTAAACTAGACTCAAGATTAGATTACTCTTTTGTCATGTTTTTGCCACTACTTGGCATCTTCTTTTGGGATAATGTACTTGATTCTAAAGCAAAAACATACAGTAACAAACATACAAAACTTGATTCTACATCTACCTCTAAATTACTTAATACTAATGTATATGTATGGCCCCCTCCTCTAGCCCTCCTGTTATCTTCAAATTTACTAAGCTCTTTTATCCTTGGGGTCAATTTGACCCCAGCAATGTAAACCTCCAGAAAATGATTGTAATTAAAATTGTTATCCAAGTTTATGTGTCAGGTACTTTATGTCACGTTGTTGACTACCTAAATAGGCCTTTCAGTAAAACACAACCCCATCCTTACACATGCAGAATACCTTTTACGTGACTATGGAAAAATATGCAAATCAGCATATTGACCTAAAATTGGAAAGAAAGATTTTTTGTTGACTTTTTGGTGTTTTAATGGCTTCATATTGTTTCCAAGTACCCCAGTTCCCCAGGGAATGTCCCATTGTACACCTGCATATTCCAGGCATAGCTGGACTGTGCATCACATGCTGCCCATATTTTGATACCGTATGTATTGTCTGAAGGGACAGCGCCCACGAAATGCAACCAGACATTCATCCACAGTTTCTGTATTGTAAAGAAAGGGTAATCCCTGGACCCACTTGTCCCATACATCCCGTATCGACCCTGCCTTGTTTCTCTGTCATCACAGCCAGTGACATGGGAGAAATCATTTAATGTCTTCAGAGACATGATGGCTGGAAATATTGCCCTTCCAGTGTTTTCCACAGGCTTGCTGTTGCTTTGCCTTTTGACTTGTACACTTCTGCCAAATGAGCAACCCAATGTAGGCTTACAAATGGGTCACATCTAAGTTTCAGCTGTCCCCATACACATGCCTCCCCTCTAAGTTTGTCATCTCAAGTATATCCTTTTTGATTGATGGTGTTATGGATAGCTCAGATGCTGATTTTATGTCTTGGACATGGCTGACAGTGTATCTAGTGGGGTCTGTATCCATTTAGATCACATTAGCAGCACTCTAACTTTCCATTTTTGGAAGGTAACTTGTCCACTCTTGGAGGCTGAGAAAGAACAGAATCTGCTGGTGGTTGAGAGACAACAGGAGGGTCAACCCCAAGGGTCTCATTCTCATCAGAGGAGGATGCCTCATCATCACAGTCCCCCTCAACATTATCCTCAGTCTCAGACATATTCCCCTTTATGTCAGTTTCACTTTCAAAGAGCTGTGACAAAACCGGGCAGAAAACCTTTGCTTAGAGGTAATTTTCAACTGAGAAAGAAAATTAAGAGAGAACACACAGAACACCAAAGACATGGTTTACATGTTTGCCCAAACCCATGTAGTGGGAACTTTCAGGGGTTCTGGGACTACTACAGGTATGGTTATGCTAGGTAAGGGCCCTAAAGAATACCCTGAAAGTACACACAGAGAAACTGACACAATAAACTGCCAACAACAAAATGAATTGCTTGGTAAGGAGAGTGTGATTGCTGCTGTAAAAGCAGCAGATGTCTGCTGTTGCTGGTGGATTTTTTTACATTTTAGGTTAGTTAACAATTCTGGGTGGGTGTGTTACATTTCTCAGAAATTAGATACACAGGACTTTGTCTTGGGTGTGAAGGTGGTATATGTTAATGTTTATCAGCCGCATAAAGTTTCCCTTTTTACGGCAGCATAATCAGTAAACATAATTTTATTTCACCACAGTTTTCAGGTTGTTATAGTCTTGCCACACTTGTCCACAAATCCCAGGGAAAACACTGAATCTGATATCATCTTAAAAATAGTAACAAAATTGACCTAAAGTATTTTGTCTCTAAAGTCTATTTTTATACCGGTAATTTCTTTATTTCCTTTTCCATAAAAAAATAACAACTAAGCTGAAATTTATTGTATAATATTTCTCATAAATTCTCACCATTAGTAATCTTTAGTCTTATAGTCTACTCTCTATCATTGGGGTTGCATTATTATGCTTAGGGGTAAAGGTATTAACATGGATTTAAGATTTAAAACATGCCTGGCTTTGACGTTGAGGGTATTTGGCAGATAGTTTGTTTAAACCCAATGTTTCTTGGTAGGAGAAAGTTCTGAACGTTCCTTGTATTTTCTACCAGAAGCCCCTATGAGTTTGTTTTACATTTCGTCTCTTCTTTCTGTTTCTGTGAATGTTTTTGTATGTATGGCTACACAGGAGCCCTGTGCTATGCTGAGCTTGGCACCATGATCACCAAATCAGGAGGAGAGCATCCGTATTTAATGGAGGCTTTTGGCTCCGTTGTAGCCTACCTTTACTCCTGGACCACTGTCATGGTGCTGAAGCCCTCTTCCTTCGCCATCATCACACTGAGCTTTGCAGAATATGCCTCCATTCCTTTCTACCCCGGCTGTACGCCTCCTGTTGTTGTTACCAAGTGTCTGTCAGCAGCAGCTATACGTAAGTTTAACTTTAGTTCTTGTGAGTTAGTTATCAGTGAACAGATACTGTTTGTTCTGAGACTGTTGCGAGTATATGCACTGTATTGTTCTGAAATGGTAAAGCAAAGAGACTGCAAGGCTTTAAAGCCAGTTATCCATTTAAAACTGCTATAATGAATGGCTTTATATTAACAGTGGATCAAATGACTTAAACAATTGTGAATTATTATAAAATTGTTCACATCCATGTCAAAGGGGAAGGGAAATTTCTCTTCTTTCTCTTCTCTTTCTCTTCTTTGAGAGACATAATTCATTTCAAATGTCTAAGAAAGAATGTTGTTCTGTATATTGTTACATTGCTTGTGTCTTCTCAGTCTTGATTGTCACCGTCAACTGTTTGAGTGTCAAACTGGCAAGCTACGTTCAGAACTTCTTCACTGCAGCCAAACTTTTCATCATTCTCATCATAGTGGGAGCTGGCATCGTTATGTTGGCACAAGGTGGGCCTGCTTGCACTATCAGTGTCTTTAATATACAACTCTGCTTTAAAAATGTCTGTCCTTTGATGAAACATTTAATAATAAGAATTAATATTTATTAATGTTTTGTTGTGTATTTGTGTCCAGGAAAAACGGAGACTTTGTCAAATGCATTTGATGGCACATCATCATCTTTTGGAGCAATCGGACTTGCATTTTATAATGGGCTTTGGGCATATGATGGATGGTAACAGTTATACTTCACTTCACTTTAGCAGGATGTATACTGTAGGATTGACCATGCTCCTATGCATTGACGTGTACTTGTCAGCCAATACAATGAGCCTTTTCCCGCTGCACTACCTTTATATAAGGAGCACTGTGACCCTACTCAGTCTTTCAGCTACTCTCGAGCCTCATGCCTTAGACTAGATACCATACTGTTTGAGTGCAGAAACATGGCAGTGCAGTGGAGCCCAGTGAGTTGCAGCAACTCCCCCAGTTGTTGTCTCAGGTCTTATGCATATTAGATGCATGTAGGGGTAGTTTATGTGCCCAAACTTAAATATCACAAGCTGTATCTTACCATTCCATTAGTCAGCCATTGGTCACAGTCTTCCCACCTTTGGTTGTACTTAAAGGATGAACTGGTTAAACAGTGTTGAATATTTTTTGTCTTTACTGAGTCTGTTTACACAGTAAAAGAGGCCTGTGTTGGTTTAGAGAGGTGAAGTGATGTGAAGTCTGCCACAGAGTGTGGGGGTTTGGTTTAGATTGTCTTGAATGGTCATGAGTGGGCCCTTTTCCTGTGGCTGCGCTGTAACATTGGGGTTTCCACAACAATGCTTGTGTCTCCTGTGCTGTGACCAGCTGGGAGTTTTAAGTTGGCCTCCCTCATCTCCTCCTGGTGCATGAGTGTGGGGCAGAGCATTGTTGCCTGACTGAGGTTCCCTTCTTTATAATGTGTAAGGTCAATTTAGAGGTGTACATTCTCCCTTCCAGTCACTTTTTCTGAGGGGGCCTGGAAAGGTGGCCTCATGTGACCGATACACTTTCATTTTTATGTCATGTGGGATCACAGCAGAGGGTTCAAGTGTCAGACTATAACCCTCTGTACCAATAAGGTCAATTAGAGGGCAAAGAGAGTGAAATACCACATAGAATACTAAAATACCAGGTCACTGACATTGAAGATGCTGAGGGGAAGGGGGTTACAGTGATCCCTTACACAGCACTGCAGGAAAAACTAGCCATCCGAGCAAGTCTGCTCTGCAGAGGAGAGTGATCAAGCTTTTAGATCCCTTAAAGGACAAATGCCTGTAATTAAACATTATTTGTATTTCTTATTTTTATGGCAGTATGCTGCATTTACAGGGGACACGTGTTCCTTGTTTTCTCATTCTCTTGTTTTCGTAGGAATCAACTGAATTTCATTACAGAAGAGCTGAAAAACCCATTCAGGTAAGATAAACTAAAACTCATCTGCCATTTTTAAGAGGCCATTATCCAAAGTCAGAGCAGCATGTTTGACAAGGTAGACTGCACACCCTTAAAGTGCACTTTTGTGCCTGTATGAGCTAATACAGGCACATTGAACAAACAAGAGCATGCTTTTAAAGTCTTCAGACAGATAATTTGTATCAGATATATGAAGCAGAGCATATATTCTGTTCAAATGTGTGCAATACACAGTGTGTTTATTTGTCAATTAATCTCAGGAACCTGCCACTGGCCATCCTCATTGGGATCCCTTTGGTATCTCTGTGCTATGTGTTGGTCAACGTCGCTTACTTCACTGTTTTGACCACCACTGAACTGCTGTTGTCTCCAGCAGTTGCCGTGGTAAGAAGCATAGAAGGTTGCCATGGTTATAGAGAAGACCCATGGAGTTTTAAAACTAGTTGGTAATGACTTGTCAGTCTTGTGTTAAATTAAAAATGAATATACAGTAATGAGAACTGCCTAACAGGAGCCAGTCATGTATACAGTATGGGTACATTTTTTGTTTATTCCAGAGAATGTTAGATTAAAACTCAGTAACAGCTCAGTATTAATTTACTCTGCTCCCTTGTCTTTTCTGAAGGCTTTGTTTGTGCATCCTTAGACTTTTGGTGACAGAGTCCTTTACCCTCTGTCTTGGATAGTTCCTCTCTTTGTTGTTTTCTCCACATTCGGCTCTGCCAATGGAAGCTGCTTCACTGCTGGCAGGTAAAAGAGACAACTGTCACATTACCTATGAAATACAGAAGCTAAAGAATATATGTTTCTGTGTTTATATGTTAAAGTACTGTCTGGTGTGCAAAGTCTGAAAATGAACATGAGAACACTGATGTGCGGTTGAGGTGGAAAGACAAGAGGGAAGAGACAGAAATAGAAGAAAACTCAAGAAAGTACAATACAACAAGAATACTCATCAACACGAAACATATTTCTATCTTTCTCTTCTCACAGACTGGCCTACGTATCTGGTAGAGAGGGTCACATGGTGAAAATCTTATCCTATATTAGTCTGAAGCGCTACACTCCATCCCCTGCTCTCATATTCAATGTGAGTCCTGCAAATTTAATGAGTTTCCTTACTTTTCAATATGGTCTTTCATGATCATCTGACTTTTTTAAGGTTTAAACCTTTGCATGGTCATTCACTGTGTGTTACAAGTTCAGATACATAATCTATCCACAGTGTTGTTTCCTTTTAAGTAAACAAGATATTTGTGGTTTCTCTGTCTGTTTTAGGGTGTTTTGGCTATTTTCTACATTGTCCCAGCAGACATCAACACCCTCATTAACTACTTCAGCTTTGCTAATTGGGTTTTTTATGGTCTGACAGCGCTGGCTCTCATAGTCATGCGTTTCACCAAGAAGGAGCTCCATAGACCAATAAAGGTGAGGTTTGCTGACTGAGGAGTTTTCAGTTGTCTTTTTTGAGGCAACCTCCTCTTTTATAGTGTTTTGACTCAACATTTGTATCCACTCTGATGCTTTGTTAACTTAAAACAGCAATCCATATCTTTACACACATTTAAACTACAGCAAAGATGACAGAGTCTAGTGTGGTGTTTTGGAGAAAGTGTTATTAACTGATTAGATAGCGAGCCATTGACTGTAATATATACTGAAGTGATGAATGTAGACAACATCGCATTGTCAACTGGACAGGTGTGACCCGATCAACATTTCTCAAAAGAAACCCCCATATAGACTTAATTTTTCAAAGTTTAACCAAGCTTTTGCAAACATTTTAATATTTCTTTGTCTCACCCCTATGCAGTAGTAGTATTTTTCCCTTTTGTTTTTATTGGTTGTAAATAAAATACAACTGAATATTGATTTGTTTTTGTTGTTGAGGGAAGTATACCTCCATATAACATAACCCTGCAACTATCTGACCATAATATTGTATATTGAATATTTTTAAAGGGAATTCAGTGGGGATTGTGATCACAAGGCAGAAGTATAAGTAAATACTAGTGGACTACAGTGGACCTTGTGTAATTGTGTGATTCGGTACTCGAAGGTACCGATTGTCATACCAGGCCTAATGGTCCTGGTGTCCTGCTACTTAGTCCTGGCTCCCATCATTGATAAGCCAGAAGTGGAGTACCTCTACTGTACTGTCTTCATCTTCAGTGGACTTCTCCTCTACTACCCTTTCATCTACCGGAAGGTCAACTGGGGACGCAAACTCATGAGTACGTTATCTCTTAATTCTTACTGAAATTCAGGAGTTTCTCTCAAAATTCAAATTATTGAAATATTTCTATTGGTTCTTGACCATCAGTGTAGAATAAAATGGGAAATAATGTGCTCAAAAGGTAGAAAATGCGTTAATGAATACAGTGTCATGTTGTGCTGACCTCACGGTGAACCCACTTGAATAGTGTTGATGTGACCTATGACCTCCATTCCCCTGTAGGGCCCATCACCATACATCTCCAGCTGCTGATGGAAGTAGTTCCTCCTGAAAAAACTGAATGAGAAGGGACAGAACTGACAACCAGGTCAACTGCTGCTGCTTGTAGTGAGACACGTCGAGCCTGGTTTTGGAAACAGTGGGCTAGAAATTTTATGCCCAGAGTGGGTCAGAGCCAAACATCAGAGCTCACCTCTGTTGAATAGCTGCATGGCAAAAGTAAAAGGGGATGCACTGTGATCATGTACAAGGGTAAGATGAAATCATTTTTCATTTGGGTTCAGGGATGAAAAAAGAGGATAATGTTTATAGAGTGTGTCCTATAGGAATGCCTCTGCTGTTAAAATAAAGGTGTAGAAGAGCTGGATCGACCATATTCTCATGATGTCTTTTCCCACATGAAGAAATAAATCACTTACAAAAACCTTCCTGTGGTGATAGTTAAGATACAACCGAAGGATGTTATATTTTACTTTAAGATACACAACCTTTTTATGACTACCACTTAAAGGAAGCATTAATCAACCATGTTAAGCATTTCTTCATGCAGTTATGTGCTATAATGTTTTTTATTGGGCCAAGGATCACTTGATGTAAAGCTACTAGAGGATTTAGATATGCATGAATCTGCACTTGAGCAAAGGGAAATGGGAGACAACATGAAGGCTCAGCAGATCATGCAACAAGATGTAGACACATGTTTATTTATGTTGCTCCTGAGGTTTTACACTGAAACATCAGAGTTTCTTTAATGATGTTTGCCAGGAGTTATCTCTTTAGAAAACAATGACTGGGCTCATGGCTCTTAGATAACTGGACCATGCAGTCCAGGCGAGTAATGGACCCTAGCTATGACTGAATTATCCATTTGTAACAGTTGTGTGACCCCTCCCTTACATGCTCACTTACTGTGTACAAGAAGTAGACACAAAGAGGTTTTTCTTTCTCTTTGCTGTGGAGACTGATCTGTGTATGCTTGGGGTTCATTTGCAAATGTATTGAATAAACTTACAGAAGGACAAATCTTTGTATTTTGACTGTATTGATAGAGATTTCCACCACATGGTAGAGGTATTTTTGGTCAACTTGGTGGTCTGTTTATATCAGTTCATGGATTTGTGGGCTATGTGTGATACTTGAAGAAAGGAACTTTTAAACCTTTGCTTATGGAAACGACTGGGTGAATATGTTTGTAGCCACAGTTATTGTCCACCAGATGTCAGCCCAGCACTGTTAAATGGAACTGCAAAGGCATGGAGGGTCCTGGCAAACATCATTAAAGAAACTCTGATGTTTCAGTTTGAAACCTCAGGAGCAACATACATAAACATGTTTCCAGGCAGTGAGTGAGAGCCTTATTATATAATGCTCTCACTCCTGTCTTTCACTCTGGAATATACTGAAACAGTGAGTTAATTTGTGGGAAATAAACAATTTGTGATTCCAGCAAAAATCCCTACTGCGTCTTCCTGATCTGACTGCTGCTTTAGCCAAGTATCTTTTGTGAAACTGTGTGTATTTTATCTATCACATGGTATAAACTCACAAACAATACAGTCGAGTGTGGCTAGTGATTTTGAGGGGTCATGGCTCTTAGATAACTGGAACCTGCGGTCCAGGTGAGAAAGCTACAAGTAATGGACCCTAGCTACGAACAAATTATTTATTTGTAACAATTGTGTGTTCAGTTCATGGATTTGTGGGCTATGTGTGATGCTTGAAGCAAGGAACTTTTAGACCTTTGCTTATGGGAAAAGACTGGGTGATTATGTTTGTAGCCACAGTTATTAGTAAGAGCAATAAAGCAAGTGATTTGACTTTCCCAAGGTCCCATTTGTCCACCAGATGTCAGCACAGCACTGTTAAATGGAACTGCAAAGGCATGGAGGGTCTGTGCTGTCATTATCATATGTTTATATTAGTAATATATTACTTTACTATGTATTAATATATGTATATTTAATATTTTCAATAATATATAATATTACTTTAATGTTATTGTGATTAATGGAAGTAGTGGTAGCTGTACGAGTAGTGAAAGTAGCAGTAGTCTTCATTGTTGTTCATTATTGTCATAATTGATAAAGTATGTACTTGTATGTAGTGAATACCTTACCATGGATGGTAGAATGAGGAAATCTAAGTACAGGGAATATGTCTCAGGCCCAGTATGCATTATAGTTCAACACTATATGTACTCTCATAGAGAAAGCAGGTCTATGCAGAAACTACATTTGGTATTTGTGGCCCTCCAGTGGCACACAGTCTGTCGTGTCCTAAAAGTGAAGGTTTTCTACAGGAGGTACCAGTAAATCTGCACTGGCTGTGCTGAATGAGAAGACATTTTCAGAGAAGCTGCTAAGAAACTTCTGCCAAATTAGGTTGTAACTGTCTAGAGAAGCAGCATGTTGGTTGTGTGGCTGTGTTTCGTTTGGCTCTGTTTAAATGTGCATGGTGCTTTTGTCAAAGAATGCTGTTGTCCTGCAGAATCAACTCAACAGGTCCCACATGAAGACCAAATACATGCTGACAAAATGCAATGATGGAGTTGTGATTCAGTGCGCATAGCTGTAACATAACATAAATGCCCTGGCTTACATCATATCTCCTCCTCCTATTTGTTGGCTTTTTGAAATTTAGAGTAGAGACGAGCAGTTACATTCTGTTTCATCACTCTTTAATGGGCATTTGGGTCCCAGGATGAAAGAACAACATTTTTCATTTGGGTCCTGGGAAGAAAAAGTAAAACCACTCTGAATTTACAAAAAAAATGTTTTGTCTTTATGTGGTGTTGGTGCTTTTGAGATGATGCAAGACAAGTCTCCATTCAGTGTCAGTGGAGTTCAGAGATTTGATGGCATTACAGAATGAGTGTTATCAGCAAAATGTACTGAAACTATCAAAAGTAAATGTAGTTAAATGTCCCCTGTGACTTATATATTATTATAAATGACATTATTAGATTTTAAACTGATGCAACAATGTGTAAGTAGCATGTTACTGTTGTAGCTGCTCTAGATGGAGCTAGTTTTAACTACTTTAGATACAGTAAGATAGTCTTGTCCAGTGGTTTTCAACTTGGGGTCAGGCCCCTCCAAAGGGTGACCAGATAAATCTGAGGGGTGATGAGATGATTAATAGGAGAGTAAAGAAGAAAAAAACTAATTTCTGATACACTGCATTAAAACCCATTCTTATAACATAAACATTTTCACATGCTTGCACATATGTTTTCAAGGCTGTATATCTTCATTTCAAAACTTTCCTAAAAGGAAATAATTTGGCTGTGATATAATCAAGTGCAGTTTCTCCCGTCTGTTTATTAGCAACTATGGCATGTATTGCATTAGTGTAGTGGCAGATTGATTGAACATTAATATGCTAAATATTCTGATGAAAGTGAATGCGCACTCTAACATACACACACGCTCTGCACATATGCATGCAGCCTTGCCTGCATGGATACACGCGCACACACTCACACGTACTGTACACTCAAATATCATCTCATTAATGGATAGATAGCTCTGATGAGAACTCATCTGCATACCATTATCATCACATTACTGCACTTTTCCAATCAGTTACTGAATTAGCATTTGGATTAGAACCTCGCAATCATCCGGTGACCTTTCCAAAAACTGCATTATAATGTACCACTAATGAACATATGCTACAAATGAAGTCTGTGCTTGTTCTGATTGTTTTTGTATTATCAGACATAATGCTTCAAGACCGCAGAGAGTGAAAAGTATGTGGGGCTGATTTCAATTTGCAAAAGTTTTGGTTTGTAATTTCCTGGGCTAGCTCAGGGGTTTATCTGATTTATCCTTGATATTTGACTTGACTTATACACTGTTTGCTCCAATGGGTATTTTGTGATATTAAATTAAGACTTAATGGTTAGAAGTGCCTGTAATTTCAGAGTTTAACTGTAAATGCACTCAGCTCACTGATTTTGGCACTTGAGGGCAAAGAAAATTAAGTGAAAAATAACATTTTTGTAAGAGTTCAAACACAGGTGGGAAAAATAACCAAGTATCACTTAAACATCCAGCAGAGGAGTCTATTTTGTCAACATGACCCGCTTTCCTCCATTGGAGGGCACACTTGAATAAGCAGTGGCAGTGAAGTGAGCCAGAGCCATTTCATGTACACGGTGATCCTTTTACAGTGGAGGATCCACATCCATTTTTCCGTGACACATTCCCCACATTTGTGGCTCACCCTCACCTGGCACGGCTCCCAGAAATATCCTGGCATTCCCTTTAGTGTTAAGAATATTATGAAAAAATGCTCCTCAGTTGAATTATTATGTTTCAAATGACTGTTCTGTCACAAATGTCTCATTAATAACTTTGTTTGACAGCCTTTCTCTTGCCATAATGAATGTCTGTTTGTAGATCTTTGCCGGAATGTAGACCTACTGCTGGTTTACATAAGGTCGGCTATGTAACCTTTGCTGAATGATATCAATTGCGGCATTTATGGGATAATGTCGAATGCTAAAATGTAGTATAACAGTAGCACAAGTAGAAAAGAGTCTGAAAGCCAGTGAATCAACTCAGTGATGATGTCAGTGACACAGCAATATCTAACGTTAGATAACATTAGCTGCTATAAGCTACTGGTCCTACCAGACCAAGTCAGGCTGTGGCAGTGTATTAAACTGAACAAGGTGTGTTTTGTTAAATTTTTCATTTGTGAGAAGATGAACGTGTTCTTTCATGTTGCAAAACGTACATAGTCTCACTTTAATTCTCAAGCATTATGTGGGAGAAGGTCCCGAAAAGGTCACATGCACAAAACTGGAATTGTGACAGTCATGTAACCTTTGAGGTACTAATATTTACAGTGTTTTTAAAAAATCTGCTTAAGTTTTATGATATTTCTATTATGATAATGCCTGATAGTGTAAAAGTCAGAAAGTACTAGCAAAGTAAAGTAAGCAATAAATTCAATTTGAAATACCTTTTCTGTGATTGTCTAAACTGTCAGGCACTACCAATGAGTTGCACTGCCCATAAATCCAAACCATTTGGCACACTGAGTTGCCTTTTGTCTGTCTCTCTCTGTCTGTCATACAAACACACACACACACACACACACACACACACACACACGCACACACACACACAAAACACAGTTGCTTACTAATCTTAAAAATGTGGATTTGTTTCTTTGGTTCATGTTTCAACCATTTCCAGGTGTGGATGAGCTACGCCCAGGGCGGTGGATTCTGCTGCTGATAAATTGTTTATGACATGAGTTGACCTCTGTTTTCTCACAAACTCTGCCAGCTTACGGGGGTTTTATAATAAAAATGACTTCTGCAATGACTCCTACATCACTTAGTGGAGAGAGAATTAATCACAACAGAAACCTGAATATCAGGGTGACTTGTTTGTCTATACTGCCATCCCTTCTCTTTTAGTATGCAGTCTGTCTCTCTTCCTGTACTATCCATCTCTTTCACTGTCTTCCTCTCACTCACACCCTCTCTCTTTGTGCACTCACACATACTCTTCCTCTCTCTGTCTCTCTCTCCTGCCAGGATTTTCTCTGTATTCCCTTTGATCTTCCTCCTCCTCCTCACCCTGTTAAGGCTCTTCACTAACTTTAATTGAGCAACTTAGAGATCAGTGGCTGATGCAATCGTGAACAGTCACTCACAGGTGAAACCACAGTTCATCTTACTTTGCCTATATATATATGTATGTGTGTGTGTGTGTTTGTGTGTGTGTGTACAGAATATTTAATAGAAGTAGATGTATTTGCATGTTTGTTTTTATACTTTTTATACCCAAATTTGTATGCACATATATGCACTAATGTGTTTGTGTGTGAAAATGTCAGGCATTGGGAGTGGAATTTAAAAAATATAAAAAAGTGGTGCTTGCTAATTGTGTTGCTGTGCATGCTCCGCTCTTGCACCCGCTGTTTAGCGGCTCTTTGATCAGCAGATAGTGAGATGGTAGGGAGGCTGGTTATGTTAGCTTCCCCGCTTGATGCATGGGTGGCTGCGTTACGCATTCTCCACACAGTGGGAGGCTGGACTGTTAGTGTGAGTGTGTGTGTGTGTGTGTGCAAAGAGTGAAAGAGAGAGGATGAGGTGCATAGGCAGAGATAGGTAAAGAAAAAAATAGTTCATAATTGCCTTGAATGAAGGAGTGCAAACCGCTTTTACTGGCTGCCTGGCAGGGTCCTCTCTGATGTTCATCCTGCCTGTGTGTACTTCTAAACATTACCACCAGCCACTGCTGCTTCACAGCCAAGTTATGATGTCACAGCTCCTTGTCAAAGATGGTTTTCCTCGTCTGTCAATGAGCATTTGTGCAGCAGAAAAACGGAATATTGATAAAAAGCATTTGCACTATATACCAAATGTATCATATCACCAAATGTTTTGCAAAAATGCAGCAAGAAGAATGACATGAGAGGCTGAGCTTGAAATAATAATTGAAGGCAGGCTGCATCAGCTTTCTTCCACATGTCCAAATAGCCTGCTTATTCAAATCAATAATGCTGTTATCGTACTCAACTAGGTAATTCTAGTTTTCTGGTATACGCCCTCAGAGCAAATCTACAAGCTGTGACATGCTGCTTGTCCTCCAGTCAATAACAGCCAGCGTGCCTATCTGGGGATGACATTAAAAGATAAGAAAGACTCTCATTTATGGACAAATGTGTTCATATAGATTTCCCATACAATCCATCTGTAGCATGTTGTAGAGAGCCTGCCTCTCATATTAGCAGCCACGAATCAACTCTCTTTATTGAGTAATGCAAGTGTAGCTGGGTAATCAGCATCGGCAGTACAGGCTGTGATTTGTTACTGTACCTATAAATAAAGATATTACATTGGTTACACAGGGGCTGTGAAATTGCAGGATGAAGAAGTAACACCTTGGATATTGAGGACATATTGAGACCATGCTGGGTTACCCCAAACATAAATAAAATGTACTGTATTGCACCTTTTCACCTATAACATAAACAGGATTATGTGATATTTCTAAGATTATCAGAACTTCTGCCTCTTTGATGTGAGCCATGGGAAAATGAATTTGTGAGCTACCCTCGTGGCAGAAACTCTCTTTAAAGAACAGGCCTTCAAGGAGCTGTTGCTGTATCAATGAAAATTTTCTTTGCATTTTTACAGGGCTGTGGTGATGTCCCTCAGTGTGAGGAGCAAAGCCTGCAAAATATCCCTAACCATATCCCCCAGTGAATAAGAGAGGGGTCAAGAGACTGCCAATGTAAGCTGTCATGCTGGATCTGAAACAAAATACAGGCTCCTACATACATATCAAAGATACCCCACATGACAACAACACTCAGCATGTGATTACACTACTCCTGGTGTCTTCAGTGAGCTGAATTTACTAAACCATGTTTGATCCAGTGTCTAATTAATTCCTTAAGTTCTGGTGTTTATAGCAAGGGAAGGGAGAGAGGGTATACAGTATGTAAGGAGAGGGGATCTGTCTTTGAAGTGGTGTTCTGCAAATCTCTAGAGGACCACCAAGCCCGAGGCTGAACTCAGGCTGTGGGGAGAGAAGCAACAACCACTTTTCCACTGTGGGGCCAAAATTGGGGCTTGCCATGGCCATGTTTGCTACACTGAATTACCAATGTTATAATGTTTATGTGAGACAATGTATCCCACCAGAAATATAAAGTCTCAAGGCGACAAAAGGTCGACAGAGAAAAGACTAAAACTTTGCTTTGATTGAGACTGAGAGGCAAACAACAACTAAGCCTTTGCTAGCATTGTTTGGCCCTAAACTGGAATATGGGCTCGTAGCAACACTGAAAAATGAGATTCTGCAATCCTCTGCGGTATACCCCTCCCTGTGCCTAACTAGCTAATGAACTATCAGCTATCTATCTTCATTCCACCCAGGGCCCACTTGTCCTTCCCTGCAGACAGAAGCTACTTCATGGCAGGTCTTGCTGAGGAGAATCCAAACCTCCTGGCTCTAAAGTAAAGTGTTGAATTATTCTGAAAGTCATTCAGTGATGCTATTTCTGTTGTCGTAGACAGCACCATCTGTGAACATGAAACAACCCCATTCCTAAACTAGAAAGCAGAGAGTTGTAATCATCTGTGATGTCAGCAAAATACTAAATCTTAGATTTCTTCAATCAAAACAAGTTGCAGTTTTGTGGAGTAAATGATTGATCGAGATAAATCTCGCAAGAAAGCAGCACAGCTCTCTAGATTTTGGTTGACCTGTTTTGTTCAGACGTATTCTTTTTATGTCCCCAATTCAAAACCAAATGACACAATGCATGTAATCTACTCTTAGCAAAATTGATGTTTAATAATTACAGTGTGTCAAAGGAAACACGTGGACCCAGGATATAAATTTGAAAGCCACCCATACTGTAGAGACAAAGGCATCCAGTGTGTACCTTTTAGGCCAGTTAAGTGTTGGCAAACATGCCTGCAAGTGGCAGTTTTTGAAAAATATAGACCCATTTCATATTTTATTATATTACAGGTGGAGTAAATTGTAATAAATACCTGGGAGGTGGGCATGCAGGGCCTGACTGACTGTAAGCGGCTTTTCCGATGCCCCATGAGAAAAATAATGTCATCAGCTCTAGCGCTCATTAGCATAAGCTGTTAATTTTATTGTGGTGATTTTATGTTATTAATTACACTTCCTGCCTGATGAGTCAAAATAAGAAAGGCCTATGGATGTTGCATGTTCATGTTTAGCATACGACACTTTGCATGTAAGCAGGTTATTAGCATTAATCTCAACGTTCAGCTAAGGCTTAGAGGAATTTGATCATTCGTTTTAGATGTTTCTTGTCATGACGTGTTGGATGTGAAAATTCTGACCTACTGATGGTGGTGCTCAATTAAATTTCAGGATTCATCACTACTTATTGGGATTTATCCTCTTGGGTCCATGATGTTGGATCATCATTCATCCAGTAGTTGAGAAGTTATTTTACTCTGCAGTGTAATAAGAAATAAAAAGTGTTGGACAAACAGACTGAAGGACATCCTGAACGACCGGCCGACATTGCCATCCTAAGCCAACGAGGATAAAAACTGGTTAGGTAGTCTTTAAGGTTCAGGTAATGGTAGTTTAAGCTGAAAATGGCATTTAATAAATCACTGGCAAAAGTAGTCCTTCTTAAAGGCATGTAGTTTTGTCAGATGCTGCTTGATGAAGACAGTCTTTTGGATCTTTCTCACAGCAGACATCTTGACTACAGGTGCAATGGCCGCACTCCATTTAGGTACATTTTTTTATTTTTAAGTGCAACAAGTCACAATAGGACCCTGAAGCCGAAGCATCTAAATGGAATTAAGCCATGTTAATTTTATTATTTACACCTGTGCTTTTCCTATGGTGACATGTCAAAACATCTCCTGTGAAAAATCTGTATTACAATGTTGTAGAACTTTGTATAACAAAATGATCATTTCCAGCCTATTGCACACCTGTTGCTAGGTAAACTACAAAAGAACATTATGCAGGTAGGATTGCATATTTTCGCCATAATTCTGCTTTTAGGTTGAAGAAACACATGGTTTTGAAAGATTCATTGACAATAACATGGGTGGCATATTATAACTGAAATGTGGGTCCGCTTCAACAAAAGCAGATATTACTGTGGAAAGTGAAGGAATTATAGACTAAATCATATATTTTCCTATTTAAAATACGACTGCTAACACACTGAAAATACTGAACCACCGTGTTGTGAGCTAGTTGTAGGAAGACAGTTTGTACAGATCATACCATGTTAACTCAAGCCCTCCTCAAAATCAAACCTTTAAAATGAACCATTTACGGCGTAATTGAAATTATATTTTAACATGTATAATGTTTAAACTTATTGCAGCTGTATTTTTTGTCACTTTCTATTCGGTACAAACACATCAGTTTAACTTTTGGCTGTCCAGTTACCCACACACCTCCCCTCTCTGACAGTGGTTTGCTCCTCACTCCAGCTGATCGGCCCAGGATTCCCCGGTGGCTCTGTCCGTCGTTGGCTTTGACGGCTCCGGTGTCTGAACGTCGATTTAAACTGTCTTAATTTTACAAAGTCAGTGGCCGCTCGTGTCGGCAAATCGTTCCTCGTCTAGTGAAGCTCTTAAGGATAATCTGGCCGGGGTATTGACTCTGTACTTGTCAAAGCCAGGGGATCTTAAACGCAAATACGAGAGGCCTTCACTCCATCCCCGGATTCACCTGCTACGCGGAGAGCCTCTCACGGAAGACCGACATGGGGGACACGGGGAGCGAGGGCAGCAAGCCGCCGAGTAACGTTAACGTGATACCCCCGCGCTGCCCCTGTGGTTTCTGGGGGTAAGGCGAAATACCTCTCAAATGTCTTGCTTGCAGATGCTTTCTTTCTCTGCCAACAGCTAGCAGAGTCGCTAGCCGCTAGCGTTAGCAGCTCAAACAGGGATGAGCTGCTTTTCTTGTTATTACCCCCCTCCCCATTGTTTTGTAGCTTCAGCTGCTAGCTAACGCCAGCTGGCCTCGGTAACCTTCTCCGGTAGAGGTAGAGAGCAGGGTATAGGGTGTGGGATTAGCCCTCCAGGTAACGTGACAGTGCTAATAAACTGGCTAGTTTCAAAGTAGCAGTTCATGAATGAAGCAGATGGTTAGAGAAACCAGACAGAACAGTTGTTAAACCATAAACTGGACTAGGATGGAAACTAGGCACTGATGGGTTTATCAGTTAAAATTAGCTGAAAAGCAGCATACGTGTTATACTGACACATAGTTGCACAGACTGGCAACAAAATGGGCACCGTGTGTTTGTTTAAGTTTTCCTAAGCACATTAGTCCTCATGAGTAACCTACATTTTATCGTGTCAAGTGCATTATGACACATGTTAACTTTGGCCAGCTCAACAAAGTCATATGAACCCAACATATCGTGACGTTTTGTGACATTTATGGACATGCACACGTGTCAGGCAGGTGTTTTTGTTGCCAATCAATGCCATTTCAGTCTGCTACATGTTGACAGAGGTTAATTGACATACATACAGGCCCATTTGCAGTGGTATCATGATTTCAAATGGCACTAAGTAATGCATAAACATATTAAAAATGCAAATATTAATAATGGTGCTTTAAATTGAGGTTAACTTACAGTTTGTTTACTATTTGCATTTGGTGGGCTAACTTAAAGGTTATCACGAGTCAAGTTTGGTGAAAAGGTCCCACTTCAGGCCTTGCTGTACTATGTAAACATTTGGGGCATAATGTTTCATTTGTTGGACTTTAGTGAATTACATTTTTTGCAGTCTTCAATTGTCAGCTCACTTGTAAAGGAATAGAAGCAATTGTTTTCTAGATTAGGAACAAAATAGTTTGTTTTATTTCCCCATTACTATTCAAATAAGCCAGAGAGCTGCCTTAGTACACTAACTTACCTAACTCAATGCTTGCATATTTTAGGAAGTGATCACCGACTGACTGGTTACCAGATACCAGAGACAGTATTTTTTTACAAACCTAAGCAAATTTCCGTATGCTTTTCTCACAAGGAAGTGGTGACCCACCTGATCAGCGTTCACTGGGGGTTCCCAAATGCCATGAATGTTCACCTCAATCATGGCATCTCTGTGTCACAGTATCAAAACTAAGCACCCAAAGTTCCACATTTGCTCACATAGGTATTTTATTTTCTGAATTAAATGTCCATTACATTTACAACAGACTGTTATAACACTGTGAGGATTTGCCCCAATTTTGCAACTCTTTTGAGCAAGTCCACAATTCTGCAGCCCATTTTAGACAGAATGTCACAGCTGTGACATGGACACACTGATTATTGAATTTCCTCTCACTACTCACTGTAATATCAGTCTCTCTGTCCTTGTGATATTTTTACCCAGTCACTAATGCACAATGAATGCTATATGCGGTTGTTTTGAGTGTTGTCTTGATTAAAAGGTGTGACTGACATTGTAGATGATGTTCACACATTGTGACGTGAGACAGGATTTTGTTATCTTTATTTTTTAAACCAAATTAATCAGAACTGCTGTCAGTTACAGTATCAACTGAATATGAGTCAACCCTGATTAAGCTATGCACCTCCCACATCAAAGATAAGAAACAGTACTTCTGAAGTATTATACTGAAGTCTTGTTGGGCTTGCCATCTTTTAACATGGCATTCAGTGACATTGTACTTCTTAGCCGCTTCCCATATCACTCTGTCTGGTCCACTGCTGTGGCAAAAGTTAATTGGATGTGCTGGCCAGTAGGAACATATTTCCTTTATATCAGCCAAACACAAAACATGAGCCAGATTATTACTACTGTAGGATAAACTAGGCTACATGCTGTAGGTACTGACTAACTTTAGCCAGTCATCTTCTTGGGATGCATCCTCCAAGCTGCAATGATTATTCGATTAATTGTTTGCCAGAAAATTAATCAACAATGTGTTGATTAGTCATTTAAGTTTAAGCAAAAATGGTAAAAGCTCACTGGTTCCACCTACTCAAACATAAACATTTTCTGGTTTTCTAACTTTTCTATAGTAAACAGAATATCTTTGGGTTTTAATAAAATAGGATATTTTGATATGCAGGCATTTTTCTCAATTTGCTGATATATTGACAGTTAATCAAGAAAATAATAGGTAAACTAATTGATAATGAAAATGGTCATTAGTTTTCATCCTACTTCAGAGGATATGAAGGCTGAACCTGCTCTTACTCCCCAAATACATAGATAGATGAATAGATAGATAGATGTACTTTATTGATCCTGTGAGGGAAATTGTTTTGTTACAGCAGCAGCACAATCAACAATACAAAAAGAATAACCATAAAAAAAAATCCAAAGTTTATCATCAAATAGCTGACACTGGAAACCTGGGGGAAGTTTGAAGACTCCAAAGTGTTTGGTGCAAGTTGTGATGTTTCACTTAACCCCAGGATGGATGATTGCCAAACATTGTACCAGGTTAATTTTTAATATATCCATATTGCTACCATTAGTGCCCCTGGGAACAGGTCCATGCTCCTTACAAGGTGATAAATTAACCAGTAATTAGTGAGCACCTGAACACATTCAACACATTTTTTTACTTTAGTAGTTGACCAGGGTTGCCAGAATGTCTGTCTCATTACACAGTTGACCAGAGCACAATGGCTTGTGGGATATTGAGGGAGCACTGGGCAAATGATGCACCGATGGTGTCTGAATTTCTCAGGATCTATTTGGAGGGGCCTTTTAAATGGGACAGGCCTTATTGCCTCATCATATTCTTCTGCTTGTAGGCTTTGTTGTGAAAAGTGTGTGGGTCATTGGACCACCCACAGGGCAGGAGGACTATGACATTATGTCATTGGGTTTGGGATGGAAAAAATGGGCACTGGTAGGAATCACCTGTAAGTTGTTTTGTATGCTGCAGGCTTGTCAGCATGATGTATGACAACATTTGAAACACAAGTTCCTTCAGGTTGTTGCATAGCATCAGGGCACTCACTCACTCATGTGTCTCTTTCATACGGTTCCACTTGTCTCTTCCTGCCTCAAACCTGCTTGAAGAGGCACATTCAGGTGCACCATGTATAGTTGTGATTGGTGCTCTGTGGCTCATAAACCATAATTGCATCTGGCATTTAGCACGAGATGAATGCTTGTGCTTCCTTTTGTTATTTCCCCCTAAGAGCAAAAGGCTTGATTGTCTCAAAGTGATCTTAGACAGGGAAGGCAAAGAAATGATTTTATTCACTCCTTATGTTCACTTTTATCAAATCTGGTATCAGAGAGATGTCTCTGCACCTCTTAATGTTGATCTTGCTGTACAGTACTTTAGTAAAATCAAAATTTACATTCAAGCTGTACTCACTGTGTGGTGTTTAAATGTTACAATAATAAATTGAGATGCCTTGTTTAGGTTGCCTGATTTGGTGGTGGAGAAGACCATTTGTTAATTGCAGATGACATAAACCGGCTTTAATAATCACAAATGTTGCTTTGTTGAACTTGTTCTCTTTTTCACATCCAGTAAGATTACTGTTTTTACAGCAGCTCAATTTTGTCATGCCTGGAACAGATATAGGCCTAGTTACTATTTACAATAGGCCTATTTACAATCTGCTCGTGCAAGTTGCATGTTATCGGTTGTGTTTGAATGTTACATTCCTTTACCTTGGAGGTGTGGATTGTTTGTGTTGCTCTCTGTTAGTTGTGTGCATGTGTTTGTGTAACTCTTTGTCAAGGTTGGCAAGTGCAGCTTAACTGGGACTTGGGTCTCACATAGTAAGTTGAACGTAGTCTTGTATTTCCGTTGTGTCCCCAATGCTCTATTTGCTGGAAAAACATTAAAGACACAGCTTATTTTTGTCGCTACTGTGGTTAGCTGCTAGGTTTTGAAATTCAAATAGGTTTTTAGTGAAGCGTTCCTTTATTTAAGATTCAAAAATGACTTTCAATTTCATTTAAAATGTCAGATAGGGAAGTAGAATTTTCTATTCTGGAAATTCAAGTGTCGAGTGTCAATTTCTGGCTAATCCAGTGGTTTTAAAAACCTGAAGTAAAGTCTATATAAGTCCAATTTGCCATAAAGTAGCCCTGTTCAATGATGTACAGTATAACATTAACAATGTACAGTATAACATTGCTGGCAATGATTTAAATACATTTAGAGATATTAAAGGGATAGTTACCTCGGCAGAACCGGTGTACCAAAATGTGTACCAGTTGACACATCAACTCATGATATATAGCCTATATTTATTATATGGCCCTACCCTGAGATAAGTTGTCATTTGTGCAGACCTGTGCACACTCCTGTTTCCTGTTTAAGTAAACTGTGTGGGATACATGAGAAAGAAACTGATTTCTAAAATCCAGATTGTTACAGTACCAACCTATTGTAATGATTTCATTCAATTCAATTCAGTTTTATTTATGTAGCGCTATATCATAACAAAGTTATCTCAAGGCGCTTTTTCATATAGAGCAGGTCTAGACCGACTCCTTATGTTTACAGAGACCCAACAGTTCCCACCAAGAGCAAGCACAAGCGACAGCAGCAAGGAGCAAGTGGCAATTTCATATTAGCACAAAAGATGTATAATGCTGAAAAGCAATGAATTGCTGTTGCTAAGGCTATAGAGAGTTGCTGGATTAGTCCAGTAATTGCTTTATCAATTAGTTTATTGATTAGCCCTATATTGCCATTCATATCACAAAATGTTTTAGATAAATATAAGTATTGAATGCATGGCTGGCAGAGCTTACATTGCAGAAGTAAAATTGGGTTTTGGCTCACAATTATTGCACTTTGAGTAAGTGTAAACTCTCTATGCTGCTGTAGTTTGGCTTTTCACTCTACAAAAGCCACAGACCAAGAGTCATTGTCTGGTTCCGCACTATAATGGGTTCTTATATATAAATACCACAAAGATATACCATAAACCCATCGTTTAGCCCCAAAGTTAGTTCACTATTTAGCCTAACTGATCTCGCTTCGTAAGAGAGGCCCCTGACCCACTTATTTGTCTGTATTACAGGCACAACTGTATTATAAATTCTTAATAACCTAGTTGTTATAAAACAATTCAGATGAATGTTCCTTTCAGGCATTGCTGGTTGGAAAGAAAAAGGAAAAACCTGCATATTTTTTTCACCAAATGCCACTTCAGGAACTTATTCAATTAAAAATGGGCTGTATGGGTTTTCAACATAGAAGTTGCCATTTTGAGTCCTCACTGGACATGCTGAAGAAGCTTGCGCTGCCCTTACAGTTTTGGACATGTTCCAGGTGCAAATGTGGAACTGTAGTATATAATCTCTCTTCCCCCTGTAACATAAAACACAGCTGAGCCCTTCTCTGTTGCTATTCTATTCCCGATAGATATACCATTCTCTAATAACTAATTCAGCCACATGCATGGGTGACTAAATGTCTGTTAATTCTCTCCTTTAACAGATATGTGTCTTTATTTAGGAAGTCATTTTTAATTTTACTGCTCATGTTACTCAAACTGCATCGCCAAGGCGACAGAGCCCATCTTCCTGTCTGTTCCAATCAGATATTCTCATTAGTAACAGCAGTGGGCCAAGTATGAAATAGACTGATTGTGTTCACTCTGTTCAAACTTCACCCAGCTTAACAAGCATGCAGCGGTTTCTTTCCTGCATGTTTTTTCTCATCCTTTCTCACCCCTTTTAGTTCCTTAATTAATCTGTGATTTGATTACCTCTGATTTGTAAGGTTGACAACAGGATATGACTTGTTTACCCAGTATCTGCTTCCTCCCTGCCTGTGTCTCATGATGAGTTTTCTCCTCTGTCCTTACTTCTTGCTTCCTCCTTTCTCTTTTATACCCAAGACCTCACACCAGCAGACAGACAGACAGCCCTCAGGTTGACTGCAGCTGACCCTACATTTAGAAATGAGGACAAAGGTGTGCAACGAAGCGCCCAAAATAAATAGAATGTGACTGATAGCAGCGACCGTCACGCTCAGTGCACAGACAGTAAGGACGAGGGATGGAGAGGAAATGAGAGGAGCCCTCTCAGAGGAAAGCCAGAGCCATCGGTTGTCAAAGAGTTGTGCCACTGAAAGCAGCAAGGCTTCAGTCATCAACCCCATACCCCAAGTACTATTATCTAACAGCAATTTTATGTCAAAGATCTTTATCCATGATTAGGAAGTGAAAAGTATGCTTTAGTAACAGTAAAAATGTTTCCATTCCATCATTAAATGCATGAATGATTCAGCTAATAGAGGCTTGTGTAGTTGGTAAAGAGGGCAAGTTAATGAGGTTTGTAATTTTCTCCATTTGTGCCTCTTGCTAACCTTCATCAGACCATTTGAATCATTGTCATGTCAGCTGTGTATACAGTATGTGCACACAGGTTACTTGTTCCACCATACTGACATTTTCAACTTCACTGCTGCCACATTGTACTGAATCAATGTTTGTTAGTTAGAAACAACTGACAATTGACCGTGACCATTACCTATAACTATGTAATGTAATGTTATATATTTACTGCAACTAATAACTATACCATAGGTAAAATAAAATTCCTGACAGGTCTATGCAAAAAGTTACAAAAATAATAAATGTAAATCTAACTTTAAATCAATAGAATTGTTAGAATTATATAACAAACAGACAGGCAACAACAGATGACCTTCATCCACCTCATTTTAAAGCTACATTAAGCAGTTTTTGACCACAAGGGGGCAGAAAGAGTCCAAAACAGTCTCCAAAGAGTCTGTGTTTTGAAAAGTTCAAACACACACAAACACCAACATAACATTGGTGTATCAAGTTTCCACAGTTAACATGTTAGTAAACTTAGTTCACTTACCTGCCTGCAGACACACCACATGGACATCCATCCATTCCATTTAGTTCTAGTTTTGTCAACCAACTCCTGACATCAATATCTGGGATTTTAGCTTCACCAACCACTAGTTTACTTTGACTCTCCATTGCTTTACAGTTACAGTCAGCATTTGTGAGCTTGTTTGCTGGAACAATGAGACTTGATTGAATATTTATATTGTAAAATTGCTTGATGTGGATTCAAAATGACCTCTCTATATCTGTAATTACATTAAGAGTGTTTACTGTCTGTAACTTGGATGCCCAAAATACCTAAAATAAGTGTATGATTTTTAATTTCTCCTTGGAAGTTTTAATATTTAATATTCCTGTATGGGTTGCAAGATGTACAGAAAAAGCTAAACAAACAAAAGTCACACCTCAGTTGATATAGCCCCATAAACTCCTACGTAGACCTCATAGCCTCATAGCATGGCTTTGGATTCAGAGAATAATTTAATAGTGTAGCCTGGATCACACTCTTCATCTTCATCAAATTTTCCTTTCCAGGATCCTAGATGAGAAATAAAGTCTCAGCCTGGAATTTGGGGACTGGTTACTCTTGCTGTGCACACATGCATTTTTTTTTTTGGCATACCACTCCGCATTTTTTGGAACACTTATACAAGCTATTTGATTAACACATTTTCTTTCCCTCTCGGGTCTTTTCCTCAGGTCGAGCAAAACTATGAATCTCTGCTCAAAATGTTTTGCAGGTGAGTTCTTGTTCTTCTGTGTGCTTGTTTGGTTGATTGATTGATCTTGTGTCTAACATAGTGCTGTGTTAAGTTGGGGGGCGGGGGTCAAAGACTGTCTCCACTTCTGTAGCTGTTCTGGAAAGGCCTTGAAGTGGCGAAAAGTGGAGAAAGAAGTCTGAGGAAGAAACTGGGGGTAAAGTGGAGTGTTATGCTCACCCCTAACTCTGTTTACTGTACAGCTTGTTATGAAATAGTTTTAAGGAAAGGACATTTCAAACTGCATTTTACCATTTTCTCAGCAGTAGCTTTTATACCTTACCTGTATCCAACTGGAATTTGACTTACATTTTTGTTGGTATTTGCTTCACAACCGCGAAGCAGTTACTATTTTTGCTGCCTCTTTTCACCAATAAGGTGAGAGAAAACTGTCCATTTATATAAGATTTGAATAGCACTGTGTCAGCGTACCATCATCTCTAAATGAAATTGAGCATCAACCAAAGATGCACCGGAGTTCCCCCTATGCCACACTTGTTTGGCCTACAAGTTAACGACCACTTCATACCCCAATGCTGATGGATGCATTCCAACGTGTATGCACAGATGCACACAAATGTCTCACCCTTTGACTTTTTTCATAGACATTCAGAAGAAACAGCCAGACGATGATTGTGCCCCGAAGGCCTCCTCAAGCTCCAGTGGCAGCCAAGCAGACATCTTCTGTAATGAAACAAACAGCAGCATTAGTCAGTCACTGATGTCGATGCCTAACACATCAGAAGACCCTTCGCCAGGAGAGACGGGAGCGACGTCTCTACCTGCTCAGGACGGTAAGACAGCAGTTAATCAGTAAAAAATTAATGTTGTCAGGTTTTCTTTTCAGCTCAAATGGTGTTGGGCCAAGGCCTCTTTCACTTAAGATGCATTTTTACTCCCTTTTTCGTTGCACCTATGGAGAGTGGAGCACTCCCACTCTGAAGTGTAGAACTTAAAGGCTATGTAATATGGTCTGTTTGGTTTGTAGTGCTTTCCCTACACATTGAAGTAATGTATGCTTAATGGGCTGCACATTTAGAAGTGTGTTTTAATGCACAAGCTCTAATATTAGTGGTCAAAACCACTAACAGAGTATTGTAGCTTTTAGTCCAGTGCACCTTTCTGTAGAAGACTGCTACTAGTTTCTGCCAATTGAAGCAGCAGCTGCAGTGCCTCTACCCTGGCTATATTTGTCCTCATGGCACAGATAGAGAGAATGATAGGAAAGGGTATCCATTCAGAAGTGAAGGTTTTAGGAGGACACCTACAATTGCCAGGGCATTGGTCACAGTAGCTACACAGTGACAAGGTTATTTGTGGAGGCCGATCCAGGACAATGGCTGTGTGGAACTTTTGCCCACACTAACCTGCTCCTCTGTTACATCAGGAGCCTTTTAGTAATATTCACAAGTACATGATTGTTGCTGATTTATAGATAAAAAAGCCCCTCAAGGAACTGGCTTGTAGTTCACCCACAAACTCAGCCTCGGCTGTACTTTGAGACTGATGCTAAAATGTGACATATTACACATTACTAGAGCTGAAACAATTAAATGATTAATTGATTAGTCGATTAACATAAAATTAATTATTTATAATATTTTGGTAATGATTTATTGTTTAAGTCACCTTTTCTAGCAAAAATGGCAACAAGTCATTGGTTCTAGCTTTTCAATTGTTAAGGTTTTTTATTTTCTCTGTTTTATATTATTATATGTAACTGAATATATTTGGGTTTTGAACTTGCATGTTTCGCTGTGACTTGTTTTTGAACCTTGCACGCTGTGGCTCATTTTGCTCAGATGAGTTTCCGTCTGTGAAGAAAGTCTGATTACAGAACTCCAAGCTGGAACTTGAATGCATTTAATACTACCATGCATTAATATTACTAAGAGCGAGCAATTAATACCACTTTATAAGGAAATGTGTAATATCACCATTCAAGGAAAAGTCAAGGCATGGTATTTAAATTAACAGAATTGCGGTCTATATACTGTATACAGTATATACATTTAAAAAAAATTAAATGTATACATTTGCTCAGTTGCATTTCTAGTGTTAAACATTTTCAACCAATCTTTAAAACAGTATCCGGATCAGGTGGATGATATATATATTTTCTTTTACCCCCACCTACAGTCAGCCCTAATAAATAAAGGAATAATAAAGGATTCCACACACCTGAGTCACAGTCTTTTCATCCTGCTACCATGTGGAAAACAGTACTGAGGTATCCGGGCAACCACCAGAAGACTGTCCAGCAGCTTCTGTCCTCAAGCTGTCACGATTATAAACTATGTTTCTGTCAGGACAACATAACACATGACCTTTTACCATTTTTTTTTACACGGTTGTTTGGCTTCTATATTTGATCTTTGTATTTTTATAGTGTGCATGTGTGGAAGTGGGTGCATATGCATGATTATGTATGTGTTGGTGTATGAATTTGAGGACTTTTTTACAGTTTGCAATTGTATTCCCTATTTTTGATGATTTATTGGTGATTTATTATATCTTTCTTTCAGAAGTATCCAGCAAAGACACAGTCTTCAGTTCACTCTCCACTCCCACAAAACGCTCCTTTGAGTCAGGTATGCCTCAGCTCTACCATTACAATGTCGAGTATTGCGTTTTTCACTGTGTGTTTGTCGTGTCCACTTAAAGGCATTGGAGTGGAGGACCCAGTAGCATCAATGGTATTGGATTGATCCAAAATGGCCAGGTTAATTGTACTTCCAGTGGAAGCAGCAGATATTGGGGACGCAATAGAGTGTATCTGCCAGAGGGTACAAATGTAAAGCCAATGAAGCAGTTACTAGATTTTAATTGTTAAAGAGGAAGCAGGTCACAATGAAGCACTTCTGACAGAGCTGAAACGTGTGCATGCGTGGAGCTGGTGCAGACCATAGCATTATTAGGAGCACTGATTTAAAATAAGTTGAACGCCGCGGATGTCTAAAACACTGCAGACTTTATTCTAGTGTAGATTTCCGTTTATTGTGCTTTCATTCGTAGGTGACACAACCTGCTGCACTCAAACATGTGAACGCTTACTTAAGACAAGTGCACAGTAGGCAAGGCTCAGCAATGGTGTGTGAACATGTTGATCCCTTGTCTAATGCAGCAGGATCATGTGAGCACACACGCGCACACAGCATCATTTAAACCTTGTGCTGTGGCTGAGTTGACATTTCACTTTTTAACATCTCCCTAAATGGGGCCCCCTGTATTTTAGTTTAAAGCCTGGATACACTTTGGCTTTGCCAGTCTTTTGTGCAACCTATTACATTCTTAAATCAGTTCACAGTGCAAATGTATTGCCTTCAAATGTCTCTTTCTTTGTTGTTGACTCCTATCTAAATTTGATGTTTCAGCCGGTGTAAATTGGACACAGAGATTTGCCAGGATAACAAAAGGCAGGCAAGGAGGAAACAATTTTTTTCCACAACATGCACTTGCACATGGACACACATACTCTCCCACATATAGGGATCGATGGGGCAGGCGAGGGGGATCTGGCTGCTCAGCTTGGCCTAGTTCTCAGAGATTTATTGAGCGCTGATCAGCATTCGGCCGGGCCAGGGGAAAAGTCTACAGGATTGATGAGAAAAGCTGAGTTGAAATTCCAGCCGACCAGTGGAACTCGCTACATGCTCGTCCTGTCTCAGGTGCTGGGTTGAATGTAATCTAATGCAGGAGAACCATTCATCGCCAAAGTGCCTATTTTATTTAAGAGGCATTTTTGTTCCCGTGTGCCATCGTCTGTCCTCTCCTAGTTGCAGACCGCACTAAATCAGAGATGATGTCTTTATATATTAAATGAAAGTTGTTATGGAGCCTTCTATTGGAGGTTCTAAGTTTTCTCTTGAAATTCTAATCGAAACTGCGGTCCTGGACCCACAGGAGATGCTTTTTGGATTATTATGTGGGTAGTGGAGAAGGTTTGGCTGCAAGTATATTGGTAGATTAATTATTTAAAACCATTTCTAGCAGGTCGATTAACCTTCACATGCTTTTGTAACAGAAAACTGATTTCTTCATAGCTGTCTGTTTGCCTATGTGCTGACATCATGATCACAATCTTGTTTCACAATTGTTAGTGTTGGATATTTGAAACATAGAATGAATATTTTGGATCATACAACCTCACATTGGGCATTTTTAAATAAAGTACAGCAGACATTCTGCCTAAGATGAACATTATAAGTTTTTAGTATGCCATTCTTCACCTAATTACCTTTTGTTGAACAGTACAGCTTAAACAGATGGGATGGAGGTATGTAACTGCTTTGTGTAGATATATAAGTATATAAGTTTTAGCCCAGTAGAAGTAGGATAAAGATGTCTACCCACTGTTGAGCTATCAAGGTTTTACTTTTCATTTTGCATTTGGCTCCAGACTTTCAGTTGCTCACGGCATTAACCGTACATCCAAGAACTCCTACTGTACATTTTCTTACTTTTGTGAAAAATACAAAAATGTTAAACATAAAAAATAATATATGGAATTGCAGTAATGGATGACAGCGATTGCAGCTAATAGTCTTTTTTTTTTCTCTTTCTCTCTTTATTTTTGTGCACATGTGCTTTTTGTACGCGTCTCCAGCCTCAGAGTCAGAAAGCGATGTTTCACCCGAGAAGCGGGCAAGAGTGGGCGAGGTGCTGGAGAGTGAGGAGTCTTCATCATCATCGTCATCTTTGTCTGCATCATCATCATCATCATCATCATCATCCTCGTCTCGCAGTGGCTCTAAACAGCGGAGCCGCAAACGTTGCCATCGCTGCCAAACCAAACTGGAGCTGGTACAGCAAGAGCTGGGTTCCTGTCGCTGTGGTATGGTGATACAACTCATACACATAAACACACATTAGAACACGTACTTTAACCCTTGAACAGATATACGCTAATACATGCACAGGCCCACTCACACACAGGAGCATACACGTTAAGTAGTGGTAGCTGTTGTTAAACACCTCAGCAGTGTGTCTTGCATGTGCATGAGGTGAATAATGACGTTTTCAGTGGTTAATATTGTGCTCATAAATACACAAATACATGTTGGTTAAATTGGTCATGCTTTTGTGAATTGTACATCCAGTGCAGTGAAATACATATACTACCTGTGCGTGTGTTTGTGTGTTGGCGGAGATGTCGATGACCTGAGTGCTTTTGCTAGCCTTTGGGGACCATTACAGAAAGCCTGAATGTTTCACATTGCACATAAAACATAAGCCAATTACCACGAACACTAATGCAGTTTAAACCAATACTTGGCTTCCTAATCAACTTGTTTGCATACAAATTAAAGTACTTAAAAAGTCACAGCTCTTCACTGCTTAAAGACCATCTGCTTAAACCCACGCAATCATTTCTAAATTGGAAATTGACTTGCCATTTTTTCCACCAGGCGCTGCTTAATGCATAGGCCATCCATCCTTAATAGTCCAGTGCTTACTATGAAAACATGCTTTTTACAGACTGAAGGGGAAATGGTGGCAATTATAGTGATTTCTGACTATTGCAGTAATTGCAGATTACTTTGCTAATGGTTCTGCAGAATGTCACATTGTAAGCCAAGAAGGTCTGATAATGAGCTGAAGGCGCAAACGCTTTTCACATTGTAAATGAGTGAGAAAAGATAGCTCCAGCAAAGGTATCTGATCCAGTATTGTCACACTTGGTAGACTTATGCTGTTACCCAGTGAGTATAACATTCACCTGACTAGGTGTAAGTTTGACACATATTAAAGGCAGTGGAACTTAAATAAAGATAATTAAATCATACAGGTTCTCCTCTGATGTGGAGATCCAACAGAAGCAGGACTTTTTTCACTGGCTGGCACTTTCCCTTGTCCTTCACTTGCAAGCAATGATCACTAAAATACCTTTCCATAACCAGTAACCAATTTTAAATTGAGTAAATTAAGTTTAATAAATTAACCTGTATGTGGTTCCAAATCACAAGTATTACCAGTGGATGTCACCAGACCTGGGCACCAAAAGTGTGCTAATTAGATAAGCATTATCTTTCTCTACTGAATACTAAGATTTTGGTTAAATTAACTTATTCATATAGGCATTAGAAGCATAAACCACAAAATTGTAAAAGTTTATAATGGAGAGAGTTCTGATTGTAGTTAGATGTTGCTCTTATTAAATTGCTTTTTTTTTTGTTAATTTTTAACTTTGGATAGAATAAATATTTTTTCAGCACTATCTAACTATATATACTCTACACACATGAATTTTATTGTATAAAATCACTACATTTCCTGCCAGCTCATTGATGTTTTAAAACTCGACTCGATTCACAGTTAAGTTATAAAACGTCAGCCGTGAACTTGGTGGAAAATTTTCGGATTTGGGATTTCTAATGGGGGAATAACAAAATCGCGGTCTGTCATCCCTCACTTCTGAAAATAGTGTAGTAAAAGAGTCCTAAATATTTGGCTTATTATCAGTGGGTGCAGTTCAATTTGGGACAAATGGTGGAATGGAAATCTATCGTAAACCACACAGATTATTTTCAGGCAGCTTAACTCTTTGACAAATGAATGTCTTGAGGGGATGATCAATTGTATTTGTCAGTTTTGCCTTTAAAACAGATTGGTTTGTAAATTATATTATTATATTATACATAGTATAAAGAATCTTGCATTAGCCCCCTCAAGACAGTTCTCTGTGCTTTGGTGTGTGCTGTAATCACAGGTTTTAATTGCATAGCAACCAGCTGTCAAACTGGGCTTTTAATCACCGCTCATTGAATGCCAGCAGTGTTATTATGTGTATTAATGAATGAATTGAAGACGATGAGAGCTAACGAGCTTCTCTGAGCTTATCGAGTCTCCTACAGTGGCAGGGCCTATTGTTGAGAGTGCTACATTAGAGACGAAGAGTCTGTGAGAGAGATGAGGGTTGTCTGCCTTTGTTGAATGGAGTCAAAAGAGGAAGCCATCAACTAGAATGTCTTCTCTGGTAACAAGACCTTTCACAAAGGCGTGGCTGCAAATCAGTAAATATCATTTGCCCATGGCCATTTAAAAAGACTTGTATATTTAAGGGGATGCATCTAAGGTATTACCACACACAGTATTTATTGCTTTTTTTACCTTTTGTATAAATTGCAGTGGATTCAAAACTGTTCAAATAATTAGCCTATGTGCAGAGATTCACGTTCAATGAACTGTTTATATATCCTAAGACATTCTTTTGCATTCTGTCCTGATTTAAAAAAAAATTTTTTATTCAGGTTGTAAGTTTTATTGAACTGCAGCCACAGTTGTATTTGTACATTTGCTGAACATGGCAAATTAACCACTCTCCCTCTCTTGCACCCATACCCCTCACCCACCTTCCAGGTTATGTCTTCTGTATGCTCCATCGACTCCCAGAGCAACATGACTGTCTGTTTGACCACCTGGGCCGCGGTCGCCAGGAGGCTGTCCTAAAGATGGTCAAGCTCGACCGCAAGGTGGGCCGCTCATGCCAGCGCATCGGAGAAGGGTGCTCCTGAGCGGTTGCTCCCTCGGAAGAATCTCGGTGTTCAGACGGTGTCTTAGCACTAACAGGGATTTGATTTTTTTTTTCTCTCGTCATTTTGTTTTTCAAGATTTGCAGGTTTTTGGATACAAACCCTCCACCCTTTTCTTTTAAATTATGCTCGCTCTTTTTAATTCCCACTGTTACCCATGTCCCGGTTGTTTTCTGCTTCTGTTGGCTTGATCATATCCCTGCTGCTAAGACGCCTTTTGGAAAATCCATACCCTGGAATGACAGAACAATAAAGAGTAAAGGAAATATACAATTTCTTCACTTTTTTGCAAGCTCCTGACTACACGAGTGTGAGCAGAGTAAGAACGAATAATAGGATGAAGAGAAGAAATACAACGCTTTATACAAATGTTTGTCCCAGAAGCCAGTTTAAGACGATACTCTTTACCTCAAAAAGAAAAAAAACAAAAACAAAACAAGAATGACGAAGAGGAGGAGAAGGAAGGGATAGTTACCCTTTGAGTACACTTCTGCTTTGGCGTTGTTTATAGACTGTTATTTACCTCAAAATCAGACAGAGCTTGCTTTGTACTCTGCGCCAAGCATAGACTTTGTGAAGCAAACCAAGCTAGCCAGCCTCAGTCAGTGTCTTACCCCCTGGCCCTCCACTTCCCATAATCCTAAACTTTTAGAAACGCCTGTTAATCATCCACCTCAGGTTATCAGGATATCAAAACCCATTCTTCAGCCCTCCTCCCACCAACTTGCATCCTTCTCTTTTCCTCTACAGGACACCTTTTACTTCTTTTGTTTGATTGTTCCCGAAGGTGTTTCTGCTTTGTGGAGGAGGCCATTGTGGACGATGAAACTGGGGTGATGCTGTAAGTTCAAATTCAGAACTTGCAGCGTGAGCCGGATTCAGACTCATTATGCTGGTGGGAGTGAGCTGGTTGTCCCTGGATTGCTCACAGATCTGTCTTCAATGTTGGGACACGATTGATCAAGACTTAATTCGTTGCGGATTTTCTCTGTCTTCCTCTTTTTGTCTCAGTCTTCATCTCATTATTCTCCACAGCCCTCCCACACGAACACGTCCTCTTCACACCCATAGTCTCTTTTCAGCAACATGTGGATTATGTGTGCAAACTTCAGGAAGACAACATTTACAGGACACGATGTACATTGAAGTGTGCGTATGATTTATGACTGGACCTGAAACGTCTGCATTGTACATGTCCACACATCACTATACGTTTGCAAATACACACACTCTCACACTTTTATGTTGTTTTATGTGCTCAGCTGTTGTTCTCACTGAGCACAAGCAGGTAAAATCAAACTTTGCTGTACACTTTGAGTTTGGACTAAAGCTGAGATGGCGTGATGAGTGTCACTCAGAGGTTCCTGTTCAAGATGGGTGATGGTTGTTATAGTTCAGGTTTCTCATAATGTCTTATCCTTCATTTGAATTATCCACATTTTTAAGCTCATTTTTGGCGTCAGCTTTGATACAAGACTTCATATTGTTTGGTTTTCATTTCTTTTACCAGTACTTTAATGTCCCTCCTTCCTTCAGTGCCCCATGTTTGCATTTCCAGCTAGCATGATGAGCTCACATGCGTTCTCCTCCTTCTGCCTTTCACTTTCCTTTTCTCATCTTTCCCCTTATTGATTACTCTATTTTTCCTTGTTTTACCCTCTCTGCCCCTCTCTGGGAGGTGGCAGCACTGGTGAACAGAGTGCTAAAAGTTAAAATCAGCAAATAATTACTTTCCAAATGTTTTCCTGGTGGACTGTGGAATAAATGAACAGAAAATGCATAATGAATGAATATTCTGTATCTTAAAGAAAACTTTATTTAGCCCCTTTTTGCTTTTCACTCACACTTTAGTGTAGAGCTGCTTTTTTTTGGTTGTAATGTGGTTATAAAATCGGAAGATGAACGTGGAAAATTCTATATTTTTGTTTCCATTGCTTTACTTTTTACTTCCCCTTTCCAACTTTTTCTTTTACTGAGAAAGAATAAACTGGATTAGACAAAGTGTGAACATCTCTAGTGTACTTATTGACATGATGGATGGGAGGACAAAGGGTTGTTTGGGAGAAGGCGAGAGCAGTTATTAGTTTCTTCTTTTTTTTTTTCAAACCAGGTTTGATTTTCCAGTCATTTTCTACAAGGTGGAAATTTGGGAGTGGGATGAACATGTTTGCATAATGTGTGTTTTTAATGAATGCATGTGTGAGGTGAACATGTTGCTGGCTCTCTGCCATGTCCTAACATCCTGCCAATTTTTATAGTGATGTAAACATCTGTTTACTGCTCACAGAGGGCTGCTAACAAATCTGTTTGAGTGTGTGTGTGTTTGTGTGTGAACATGTGTGCTCGCTAATGGAGAATTTTAACTAAAGAGGCTTCTGATGGCAGCGATGAGTCTTGTGGGCCGGCTGCACTAATTAATGCTGCGGAAGAAAAGAAAACATGTAGCCATGATCAAAAGGAATCTTCAAACGTTGAAGTTGGCCGGCCGCCAGCCTGAGCATTATCTCTCACCCTCCTCCTTGCCCAAACTGAGCCCAAACTATGCAAGTTAGCACCTAAATGTGAAGTAGTTGTGATAGAAGTTTCTCCTTTGTGAAGGTGGTTGCAACTTTGAACGACCCTGCTGGGTTACAAACAGCATTTAGATCTCTTAAAACGTGCCCTGCGTGTCTCCGTGTAACTCTCGTTTTACATCCCTTGTCGATTTTTCTATCAAAGTCTCTCAGCTTTGGTGTTGGACCCCACATTGGGGCATTTGACATGCACACGGTATCGCAGGAGATCTCCAAGACCGATAAATTGATATTTGTTTGATGTATTTTTAATTAAAAATAGCCTTGAAATGTATAATTTCTCTATGATCCTTTTTGGGGCTCCCTCTAGTCTTATCTTTACAAAAGCATGCCATATGTTGACACATGATAACTCTTCTAACTGCAGAGATCATGAGACTTTTGGACCTTGAAAATATTTTTTTGTTCCAACACAGACTCCCATTTATTTCTAATGAAGAGTACATATTTTCCTGCTTTTTATTCTTTTGAATTTGGCTGGAATACATTGGGTCTTCTTTTTATAAGTCCCCCTCAGGCTTTTTTAGAGCCCTCCCTTTGTTTTGGTTGTCAGAGTCTGCACTCTATTGTGTTTTATGTTGTCTTGATTACATCCTGACACACAGAATGAAGCACGGTGCCAGAAATGGGTGGCAACAAGGAGCATGAGAAGTGTGTTTGCTGGAGGCTGCCGAGTGAGAAGGATTTGGGGGATAAGATGTTGTGGCCGGTGGTAAGTAATCTCCTTACAGCTCAACAAACAAGGAAGCCTGCCATTCTCACCGCCTTAATTGGCTAACATCACCATCCTTGTGTTGGATTTTGCTTTGTTAAATACTGTGTCTCTCTTGCTATTCTATCTGTGCCTTCATGTCTCGACTATTATTACTTTCTCTCCTCAGACACTCTTGAAACCATTAGTTTGTCCTGTAACTTTTCCCACTGTAAGTGAGGAAAGCTCTGACGTGTTATAGTTTCACTTCAAAAAGCAGGCACCAGTTTGAATCAGACATTAGAGAAAGAATGATCTCAGATATTCAGTAAATGCAAAGGAAGATGACCATGTCCAAAGTAATCACAGGATCAGTTTCACCGTCTCATGTGTCATAGTCTGCTTTACAGGCAGTGCTGGTGTGACCCAGTGTAATGGTAAAGTCACTCATTAGTCTTTATTTGATGAGCACTTGTCAGTATGAAAGCATTTCTGTAATTACATTGGATGCATTACATCCACTTAAGCACAGGTGATGTTCGTTTCTCATTTATTATGCAAATAAATCAGATCTTCATAACACAGCATATGCACGTTAATAAAAGATTTTTATTAAGTTCTATAAGTCAAAGGCTGGTTGCTTTGGTTAAATGTTCACTTAATTTATTCAAAAGGCCTCCATATTATTTCACACTGAGAAAGTAGAGAGAATTACAGTCACAAAGCAGCTGCAGAGAAAATGAGTCGTGAAATTCTAAGGAAACATGTAGGTTGAAATTCTTGCTTAAATTGTATCAAAACCAATAAGCTTTGTTGGAGAGCCAGGTTACTTTAACAATGTTTGCTGTAACAATGTTCAAGGCAGTGAAGTTCTTATGTTAATGGCCCTTACAGTCATTCCCTCTATTCTGGATAATAACTAATAAATTGTTATGAAACCATATTTAAAAGTTCCTATATGTTTATCTGATGTGAGTTGCCATTTAGTTTGACAAAGCTTTGAAGTTTGAGAAAACCTGTCAAAGTTGTCTTAACCATTAAGACAATCAATATTTTTCAGTTAGTAACAATGGATCAAGTGTGAAAGGGGTCACTCACTCATAGTGATGAACTCCTAGAGAATCACCACACGACTGCAATTCCCCTCAGCTCAACCAGAATCAGAATCGGATTTATTGCCAAGTAGATTTTCCCATACAAGGAATTTGCTTTGGTGTATTCGTGCATAAATAAGCATAGTAGAGAACAATAAAAATATATACAGATATATAAAATAAAGCCACTAAAAAGCAAGTACTGTAAAAAGGCAAGTCAAGGATACAAATATGAAATGGAGAAATTAACAATAAAAAAAGTGAAGAAATATAAAATAAATTAGAATAAGATAAAATAAGAAAAAAACTGTACAATAATATGAAAATGAAGAGCTGTACATTGTGTGCAGAATGTGCAAAATATTAACTGAGGGATGTGCAAAAGTTCACAGTATGCATTTTACAAAGATGAAGTTTTATGGCATCTTTAAGCTCATTGTTTTCATTTTCCTGCCCACAACTTTGTTCACTCTCACCGCTCTCATCAATGCTGTTTCCAGGTGTAGCGAAAAGCTTCAATAAACCCACTGTACACTATCTGCCTTGCTCCAAACGGCAGACAGACAAAGTTAGCAACTAGCTGCTAAAGTGCCAGAAATGTCCCTCAGAAGTTTTAGAAGACTAAAACCAGAGCTAAAAGAGAGGGAATATTGGCCTTATATTCATCAGGCATCCAGAAATATGACTCCAAATGAATGATAATGTTGCTCCGTATCTGTTGGATGTGTAATTAGCAACTGTTCACCTTGTTGTGTTCACAACTTGTTTCTGCTGCCCCCAAGTATATTCCTACTGATGTTATCTATGTCATAAGCTCATATCATGAGTTGAAATGTATTCTTTAATATTCTTTGAATGTAACTCTATACCCAGAGACACATAAGGCCTCTCGTACCATAGCTAATGACTCCAGCCCCATTCATTACCACCCCAATCATCATTAACCACCACAAACTGACACTATGCTGCAGGAGCCTCAAACAGGTGTGCCACTGACATTTGGTCAGGTTTAAGAGGAAATTAGCAGCAGCGGTGGAAAATCCAATCCCAGTGTAGCCATTACTGTCAGTCGGACATTTTTTTTCCATGTGACCTTTACGGAAGAAGCTGACTGCACACTTCTCTTCAGTAACTGGATGACTTCAGCACAGTGAGATAAACCATTGGAAAGAATGAGACTTTAATGAACAATGTCTGATGAACTGGAAGGTCTGTATTACAGTGAAAGGGCCTGTAATGGATGACAAGGAGAGAGGGTTTAAGGTTTCAAATTTCAATATGACGAGCTCATTGTCACAAAGCAACATTCATCTCAAAAGTTACCTGCTGTGTGTATAATTTTCTGCTTTGATGTGTCAAAAAATGAAATATATAATTAATTTTTCCATTAACTCTTCAGTATAGAGAGATATTGTACTATATCCTCAGCCATTATTTACGTGGGATTAAATATCCTTCTTCACACTTTATGTAAGAGTTTAAGGAAACAAGGCTACAGAAACAGTCCCTACAGTCAATAACATATTCAAAACAACTCCCAGTAGATTCATCTACTTTAACCCATACTTAAAATTGTTCAAGGCTTTGCAGAAGACTGCTGTTCAATCTTGCACATTGAAGTAAAGTCATAGGGTAAACAGCACATTGTCATGTTTTAATTACTTGCACTAAGTAACCACCATCAACATGAGCATTTAAGTGTGTTTGTTTGCATTGCATTTTTGCAGCACCCATTTTATTTCTCATTCCACAACCAGGCCACAGCATACGATGGCATCTCGTTTTACCCCCAAACAGCATTTTCCTTATTAATGTGCAGTCATCGTTTGCTGTGTGCCACTGTAAAGCCCCATTATTTGGCTGGCTGGGTGGCTGCCACTATTGATTTTCTGTTTCTCAAATCTCTAAACCGAAGCCAAACTGGGCAGCTTGTATGGATCACTCCTCTCTGACTCTTTCTCCCCCCGTCTTTCTCACCTATCCTTCATCTTTCTAACCTTTATCTCTAAACTGTCCCCTCTTTCCTTTGCCTCTTTCTTACTCATTGGTCTAATGTTCTGCTCTGCTTCTGTCGCTGGTATGCTTGGTCTGTTTTCAAGACCCAGAGTTTGGACTGAAGAAGCAGCTTTGACAGCTGCAGCATAACAAGCAACCAAACATCCTGCCCACTTTGTGCTTCAGTGAATTCCACGCTTTCACCAACTTTCTGACATCTGATTAGAAGATGGGTAACTGTAATGCTTCTCTGTTGTTAGTATTTAGTGCAGTATGACACTTCATGTTTTGTCCAGTAGATACTACATGTGCTTAAAAGCAGAATCAGTAGGATTTTCCTAAAAAACAATGTATGGACTCATACAAAAATAATCCCTCTCAATCATCACTTGTGACCCACTAGAAGTATGTGACGGTGTCTGTATCTGCAGAGACCCTGCCCTCTGCCTGTATTGTCTTATTTTGCTGTGTTCAGGATGTTTCTGGGCGTCAATCTTTGGGCAGTAGGTGTGTAGCCACCAGCCCCAACAGAGAACCCTGCATTACAAATTAGGTGTGTGGAGTTCAAAGGATGTGGGCATTTACCAGGCAGGAAGGGTCTAACAGAAGACGTCATCAAGTTGCATTATGGGAATGGTAGGATCCAGAGTTTTAGGAGCTTTACCCATGACTAAAAGTCAGGATATCCTGGCCTCTTCTTTACCAATTTTGACCATTCTTTTTTAATCCGTTTCTTCCAAGTCCCCCAGTTTTATGGAAGTGCAATGCTAAATTGTCGGAATACCTCTTTAACAGTACACCAATACAGAAGAAAATTCAACACTGTGTTAGCAATTTGAAAACTGTGTTCTTGTGTTACAATGGTATGTTAAATTTGTGAGCTGCAACAGTTGCATAGTAAAATCTGTTTTCATTTTGGGGCTTAAAAAAACAACAACATCTAGCCTCCATTCTTCAAATGTATATATTTCACAAAAGTACTTAACTTATCTACCCTCTAATAAATTGCACTCTACTTATTGAGGGTTTGGGTAACACCTGATATGAAGCCCATATCTATGTTGCATTATTAAAGTATACCTACTTAGTTGGTTATAATACATGCGTAATGAATGATACGAGTTGCTTTAAGCCTTCATAAAGCATTATGATGTCAGGCATTATCAGTCATAAGACATTCATAACATGGTCTGTAGTGTCACAATTGCTCAGTCACTTAGCCCAGTTATGAAATGTCAAGTCTTTTGAACCTCACTGTGCTTTCTGTAACCATAATGGATGAAGAATGTGGTTATGACGTCATGAGCAGCACAAGTGTAATTTTCTTAGTAGTTTATTTGATGCAACCAAAAATGTGCAATGGCTCAATTCTTACCTAGCAGTTTTCAGTACATCAAGCGGATTAACTTTTATGAAAAATAGGGCAAATATAGGCAATTATTTGTTGTCATAATACATCATGAAGGTTTCAATTCTTGATACAGTTTGCATGTGTTATAATATATTATGCAAGTATCTGTTGTACATTATACATGCAATGTGTTTCCCAGAAAATGTTACCAACCTTTGCTATCAATCCTTTAATAGACGTATGAACTGCACCTACACATTCTGTGGGAAGTGTGTACTTTGTTAATGAAGTCGGAAACTAAAACTGGATTTCATTTGATACAAGACATTTTTCCATTTAATTAGATTACTTGTTGCCACTACAGTGTTAATTTTTTTATGGAGGAACTCTGCAGTGGGTGTGAGCTTCCATCTGTGGTTCATAGTATGTGCAAAGAGTAGAAACACATTGGTCAACAGTGGACAGTACCATAGCTTTTTGGATAATTTCATAACAATGTAATTCAGAGTGATAATTGCTGTGCACATTAGCCAGTTAAGGCCACACTGACAACAGCTGCTGAAAGAACAGATAATGTTTCTCAGTCACAGTCCAGGATTTCCTGTGCAGGATGGTAATCCCATGGCTTTTGATGCTAAATCAATTTTTACATTTTCTAAAGTGCTAAATAAAACACGTATTCAAGATTGTACAGACACACAAAAGAGAGATGTCCTCTATATTGGAGCTGATCTGAACTGCTGTCAATTTAGTCCCAATATCAGCACTGGATGGTCACATCTTCACATCTGCAAGTGTTGAACTGAGCACAGCTGTATATAGTTTCCCTGCTATTCTGATGGGGCTAAACAAAAAACAAATTTCTTCATTTCTGTAGGAATGTGGGAGTATTGCATTCCTTCAAATACACTTAGCTTCAATCAATGTGTCTATGTCAAAAAGAAACAAAAAACCCCTTTGTATCTTACAATGTCCATACAGTCCTTTCTGAGGCTGTGCTTGTGATCCATTCCCATAAATGTCAAGCATATCAAGATCCAAAACTCACTGTTCGCCTGAGGCCATGACTTCTTTCTTTCTTTCTTTCTTTCATGTGGGTAGGTACGTTTGAGCATACATTTTAAAATAAAATAATATTGCTAAGAGAACAGTACCAATTATTCATGTCAAGTCACAAGTGTCAAAGCTGTATGTTTGTGCTCTATGAGAAGCTACTGGAGAAAAACAAAAAGACTTTTGCAAAGCAAAATAAAACTCTTGCGACTTGATGTCCTTGTTTCAAATGCAAGTGGCATTCGTACTTTTACTGACTCTTACTGCCTCAGCTACTCAAGAGCTGAATGAAAGAAGCGTAGAAACTCACACAATTATGCACACACACACTGCTACATTACGTCAAGAATCCTTCAGTATCAGCTCAATCTAAAAGACTTCCATTTTCCACCATCTCACCTTTAGATACACACAAACACACAGAGGGGTTAGCCAAGAAACCACATACATGGTTTATAAATCAGAGGATGGCTCTCCAATCCATTTCCTTCTCTCTTTCTCTCTCTCCCAAGTGGGAAACCAATCCAAGCAGAGGCCCATCTCCTGAAATGGGATCTTAGATAACCCAGGATAAACCCCAAGAAGTATGTTCGTGTACTGTATGAGGATCTAATGCCCATATGTCTCAGTATATATAAGTGCATCGGCTCTTTGTGTGTATGTGTGTATTTCCAAAGTGCGTATCTCTATGTGGTAAATGTCAGCCTGGGTGAGGTTTTTCAACTTTTCCATTGCACAGGTTTTGGATTAGTTATTTTATGGTGTTAGCTGTTAAATGTTAAATAGCCTTTAAACTACACCTCAGAGGATTTACACACTCACTTGCACACATGCATGCACACAGACAGAAGCACATGTGGTTTTGATGTACCTCCTTTCCTCTTTCCCATTTCTCTGACACAAACACAGCTTATAAAACTCAATATGTGTGTGTATTTGTGTGTAAGGCATATAAATTTGAAAACAAAACCCACACTTTTTTGGTGTTTTATCCACACTATGTTAGTAATTTTGACCACCAAAAATGTAGCTTTTTCCTAAGTAGAGTGATCTTTTTGAAACAAAAAAAGGTGTATGATTGACTAACATGCTGCTCACCACTGATGTTTAGAAGCCATCTTTAGCTTTTGACACTCTGTTAAGTCTTCTTTTGTGTTTCACTATAGCTGCTCACACAGTACAGGTGTTGTCATTGACATATTTGTCTGTTATCAGCTGCCTGCACAAGTATTCAAGAATGACTGAGGGTCATAAATAACAACACCTCAGTAATCACCCCAGAAATTACTGCCTTACTGAGCAGGTAACATTTATGACCCTCAATTATTGCCAAAGCATAATAATGTACTTTAGCAGTGCACCTATTGTTTTTACTGCAGACTGTTTCTGATGTGGTCATGGCCCAAATGAGGAAGCCAGAGAGAGAAAATATAATGATTGGGTTGAGAGGGTCCCTTGATTTAAACCTGCAATAAGTGATTTTTTTAAACCACTTGGGAGCAGCAGAAACCACCATATCAACATCAACATGTTGAAAAGCACCTTGTTAGCAAACAGGTGCTTTACATATCCAGCAGTTACGGAGCAACATTATCATTCATTTGGAGTTGTGTTTCTGGCCACCTGGCAAATGTAAGTCCAATATTCACTCTCTTTTTGCTCTGTTTTTGGTCTCTACCAACTTTTGAGGGAATGTCTCTTTAGCTGCTAAATGCTCCACTGTGTTCACCATCTAGTCTCTAACTGTGTCTGTCTGCTGTTTGGTGCTGAGCAGGTAGCGTACAATGCGTTTTTAGAGCTTTTTTTTTACTGAAAACGACACTATGAGAGCGGTGAGAGTGAACCAAAACAGTAAAGTTGAGGGCTGGACGGATAAACAATGAGCTAAAACTTGCTATACAGCTTCTTAAAGCCGAGGAGAGCTGCAGATTCAGGTGATAATAGGTTCATCACTATGAGCGACCCCTTTCACATTGTCACATTGTTTTCATATTGTCATTTGATACATTGTTATTATAAAAGTATTGATTATAGCCTCTTTAAAAGAAGAGAAAAGATAAAGAAGATACAAATTTAGATAATTTGTTTGTTAGATTCATCATTCTCTGTACAGTCCTCACACATAGACAATCCAAAAACACATTTCCTGTGTTCATGAGTGACAGTTATTGTTGTCCCTGTGCTGACTTGACTGTTGTTAACACTCTCATAGAGTAGAACATAGCGAAGGGTCCACTGGTCACCTCCACTAACAACCCTCAGACAACCTGCCCCAGCCAAATTATAACCAAATAAAAACACAATCAATGAACACATAGCAAACTTCAGTGCTATTAATATTTATGTACAGTTGAGTACATGACCATCCATCTATACCACTTATTTGGTTGGGGCTACTCAGAGGGTCGCGGAGGGGCTGGAGCCAATCCCAGCTGACATTGGGCGAGAGTCGGGGCACATGGTATGGTCGCCAGTCAATCACAGGGCTGTCACATAGAGACAGACAAACACTCACACTCACACGGAGAACATGCAAACTCCACACAGAAAGGCCCCAGCCGACCTAGGTTCGAACCAAGAACCTTCTTGCTGTGAGGTGACCGTGCTAACCACAGCACCACAGTTAGAGAAAAATACTAACTATGTAGACTCCTTAACCGCAACCTTATGATAGAGTCAAACAATCCTGGCTGCCTAGAGAAAGTTGATGATTAATATATAAATGTTAATAATTGGATACATCCTCTGGCCAATTTACAATTCAAAACCTCCTTAGAGAAAAGAAATCCAGTTCCCCGTAGGCAGAAAAATATTTCAGCGCATGTCAGAGTGTGCGCTGAAATATTTTTAAAACGTGTGATCTATGTGACTGTTCTCCTCATCATCTGCCAATTTGTTTTTCTTCTTCTTGAGTTGTCACGTTGCTGTAATTATTTTATTGTTCTGTTTTTTTAATTCAATTATTCTGTTCACACACACACACAGTCATAGAAAGTCTAATCATGATCTAAATTATATGTCAATCGTACGTAATTGCTTTGACAATATTGTTTGTGAACTTTCATACCAATAAAGCTCATTAAATTTAAATGAATAGAAGTGGGGGGGGGCTGTCAGGAAGCCCAGACAACATAATCTCTCAGACCCCTCCCACCTCCCTCCCCAATTCCATTACCCAAGCAGTGATAAAATTTCCCAATGACACCCAGCACCATCGCATCTGCAGAAGACAGAAACATAAATTCAATGCACAAGTGCTGTATAGTGTCTAATTGCTAATTGTTGTAATATCACATTACAGTCAGCGGGTGCTAACAATTTGCAGAGGCCTGCGGTGTGTGCGTGTGCAGACAGGATTGAGTGGAGAGGAAGCGGGAAAGCAAATTTATTTATCCAGAGTGATCCATGATATTGGACAACCCAATCCAGGTTGGGTTTCAGAGAGGGAGGCAGTTTGTCATGGGATGAATATCATCATATTTCAAAACTGAAAAAAAAAAGCTTTGAAAGGTTAAAACTCAGTGTTTGAAAGCTTGAACTAATCAGATCTTTCCTATTTCGTAATAAAGACCAACTAGAAAATTAATGCAATAAGTCACAGGCAAGGGAGCACCCAAGATAGCTATCATCCTAGGGGCACAGCCACGCTCACAGCTAGCATCCAATCACGTGGAAGAAACGAGTACTAACTTTATTTCAATTTTGCATAACCTTTATTATTAGATTTCAAGCTTTCAAACACTGAGTCTCAACCCTATTATATGACATGATATTCATCCCATAGTTTGTGTGTGTGTGAGAGAGAGAGAGAGAGAGAGAGAAAAACTTTCTCCCCCAAAACGATAAACCATAAACTGCAATCCAAAAAAATGACTTTAAGCTTTGAACTGAAAACACTGTAAACTATGTGCAAAGCAAATCATCATGAAACCAAACAGTGTTTATAGGATATGTGTAATCAAATTATATTCATACACTTTCAAAGTCTCATAAACCTTTATCGATCCTGGGAAAGTTACTGAGCACACACACTTGCTACACATCCACACATTAAAAACAATTCAGTCACACCACAGGCTTCTATTGTTCACTGTAGTGCTACTTTTCTAGTCTTCACATGTGGGACAGATAGAGCTCTTCACCAAAAGGTAAATCAATTTAAAAGCTAATTTCAGGCAAACAGACAATGTTGTACCTACAAGGCACTTTCACATGATGAAGCTGTTACAGTTACTTTGACAGCATTTTTGCCACAAAGCAATTGTGTATGAACAGGAAGCCGACTTATCAGTCAATTTACCAAGCCAGGTTTGTTGAAATGCTGGCAAACCTGACTTTGTAAGTTGATTGCTCAAGACCTAGAAATGTTGCTGCTTAAGTTTCAAACTGTTACAGTAACAAAGTAGGAAAATGAAAAGTGTCACACACACTGTCTGACTATTGTACCTTTAAGTTCTGTACATGTTGAAAACTGTTTTTACTGATCAACTGTCATGATCCGTTAATCTTTGTTTGGTTTCCTGTTTTATTTTGAAGTCTTGTCTCTTGTTTCCAGTGTGTTTCTGCCCTTGTGTCTTCCCTAGTCTTGATTGTCTGTTGATTGGCCTCACCTGTACCCATTTCAGACCTGCCCCTGATTCCCTTGTCAGTCTCTTCATATTTGTATCGGTCCTTGATCTTGGTTCTATGTCGGGTCATTGTGTGTGATTTGTCCCGTGTTGGATGTGTTTTGACTTCCCTGTGTGTTATTTCTCATGTTCCGGTATTGGATGAATTTCTTGTGCTCATGTGTTTTCCTGAACCTGGATCTTCCTGCTTGTTTGCTTGCCTGCCTACCTGCCCCTATTGACAAGTAAGCCTCCAATAAAACCTTGAACTGTTTGAGCCTCTGTGCACTGTTTGCATTTGGGTCCTTCTCCCGCTGCTCCTGGCTACACATTATAACATCAACAATATGGAGAAAGCCACTTGTTTTATTTCCTTCTACCAAGCCTCTTTGCTTAAGGTATAAATAAGACTTGCACGGTCGATTTGCAGCAGAATACAGTAGCTAGAACTGAATAGGTATTAGCTCCTGGTTTCAAGACCAATTACTTTTACTACAGGTGAAGTTTTTGCTCTCAGTTGTATCTCTGACATCATAACCCTCTGAAGCCTGTGTGTAACTTTTGATCCCTGAACAGAAGAATTTCTTCTCCATTCAGATCTCTGCTTGGCTGAATTAATTAGTGTGTTTGTTGAAATCCCCTTTTAAAGACTGATGACTGTTCATGTGGTTTTTGCAATGATGATTAGTTTCCCATTCTTCCTGTTTCTTAGTGTCCCCTTCTTTTGTCTATCTGTTCAGTCTGTTTATTCCATGTGACTAACGAATTTCAACCCTAGAAATTAAGTTTATATAGTACTAACTTATTTCCCCAATTATGTCGTGGTGCCAAACAGAATTGCTGACTGGATTATGTTCACAGGCAACGTTTTGATTGTGAGTATAGCATAACATTTATATACCCCACCCAATTCGTAGGGGGGGAGGTCGGGTCCCGTGTAAGGTTAGGTTTAGGAAACAAAAGCACTTTGGTTCAGGTTAGGGAAAGACTGTGGTTTCGGTTAAATGTCAATTACTATGTTGTGTCTCATTAACCAAGTTCTGTCAGTGCCCAAACATACCACTAAAGTTAAATAATGCTAGTCGCTACGAGTGGATATTGTACTGCAAGCTCAGATATTTTGGTGGAACATTTTACTGATGCAGTGTTAACATTTTTGCAACTTCAGATCATTCAGAACACCATTTCCTTATGTTAATAGAAAACATAATCCGGTCGGCATAACAGTTCCTCCGAAAGATAGATGTATATGTGTATAATTTTGTGGAGACAGGGTTGCCATCACACATCCACAAGGTCAAGACAAACTCTGCTGGTGTATTTGTTTTTGCCAAAACTCTTCAGACAATGGTGCATGTGGACAACATTTGCATTAACACCTGGCCTTAGGCAAAAATGTTTTCCATCTTGTGGTTGTTTTGATTGCGACACACTTTGTAATGCTTATTTAATGGAAATGTGCTGTACCAATAAAACAATGGACCTCTGTCTGAGGAACCACTGGTGCACACATTTTCTGCAGTTTTCTGTAAGCCTGTTATGAGACCTAGATGAACTCCCCTTCACTGCCCACTGAGGCAGTGTTGGGTCATGTCAACTATGTTTTTACAGAAAACGTGTTTAATGTTACCTTGGACACTAAATGACTGGCCAAAAAGAAAAACATTTTTGCTGCTGTGACCTGCATCTCTCTCTGTTACTGCTCTGTTCTGTCTGCCTTCTCAGACATTATATGCACAAAACACACACACACTCATGCCTCCATGTTGCTATGTGAGTGTACGGTCAGCAGGTAGTGAGAGGCTGCTTTTTAACCACTAATGGAGAACACATGACAACCCTCTCTGCTACCTTTTACTTTAAATAGTGAACAGGACAGTCTAGCCTTTGTCTGTTTTTTATAGATCTTTCAGGTAGGAGTGTGGACAGTGGGCAAGAGAAGTTGCTGTCATATGCTCTATGCACAGTGCTGTCCATGGCTTCAGACTAAGGACCAGTCATCATTAAAATTATAAAAAGAAACACATTAAAATATATGCTAACATGCTCACAACGATAATACTAGCATGTTGATGTTTAGCAGGTATAATGTTGGCCATCTTAATTTAGCATGTTAGCATTCTAACATTTGCTTATTAGTACTACACACAAAGCTGAGGCTGATGGGAATGTCATTAGTTTTGCAGGTATTTGGTCATACACCAAAGTGTTGGATTAACCGAAATTTTGACCCGATGATAATGCTAGGGGATCTGGTGCCAATCCATGAAGTAGATACTGAGATATTTCACTGAATAAATGAAAACCTTAACCTACTGGTGGCCCTAGAGGAACACCAAAGTCACTAGAATTAATCCTCTGGGCATCTTGAATATCTGTAGTCAATTTCATGGTAATACATTCAATGATTGTCAAGATATTTCACTCTCAACCACAACAAAAGATCAGGGGATCCCCAAAGGATTTATCTTCTGGGGACAATGAATGTTTGTGCAAAATTTCATGACAATCCATCCAGTAATTGTTGACATATGCCAGTCTGGACCAAAGTGGTGGACCGACGACCAACAGACATACTGTACAGTATAGTGCCATCCCTAGAGCCAAAATAACTACAAGAACATTGAATTGTACAAAACTAATAATATACTGCATACTGTGTATACTTTTAACCATTTTCAATCATAACACATCATGTGCATTCAAACAAATGCTACAAATCTCCAGCAGTCCTCATGGAACACTGTTTAAAAAAACCTCTATTTTCATTGTATACATCTTCTTCTATTTAGACCCATTCAAATGCATTTTATCACATACATGAGTATAATACATATACAAGTTTTACTTTGCATTGTGTAACTGTGCAGCTAAACACAGAAATCAAGCAGTGAGCTAATTAGCTTTTTCTGCCATACATATTCAGCAGCAACTATCCAATGGGAAATGTTATTTAATCATGTAGACACATGTGTCTCTTTACACTTCTTGTGTAAACACTTAGTGCTATTTGCAATTAGCTATGGTAAGATGACATGATATAGCAGCTGACATATAACAATATTTCACTTTGGTATGAAGCGTTAATATTTTATTATTTTTGGGTACAGGTTTGTCACCGGGTGTTTTTTTCTCACTAATTGGGTACATTTATTTTAAGCAGTTACTTTTAGTTTTTTGGTGGATGAACTTGACTAAAATATTCTATGTAAAATTATATGCAAGACCTACAAAACTGCAACAGAAATGAATAATAAATATGATAAAAAGTGTACAAAAATACAAATTGATAATAATCTATTGTAGAGATCACAAGGGGCCTCAAAACACCACGTGGAGAGTCACAAAATTGGACATGCTTTAGTCATTCATTTTCTCACATTGTCTTGGTGGCATATATGGTCTCTGTGGTTACCATAAACCTACATGTTATAATATGCAGTCAAAGATAATTGTGTTGCCCTTCCTTAAAATATCTTGTCAACAAGTTAAATGGACTAAAAGTATTTTAACAGCACACAGATGCCACACAGCTGCACATTATTATCATATTGAATGCAGATTTCACATCATCCTTTACTCTCAAGTCCAGGAATTTCTGCCCTTTAAAGTCCTTGTTAAACACAGACCTGCTTCCTGTCTTTGCCAGAAGAAATTCAGCCTTCATGGGTGACTTGCGCTCCCCATGAAGCCAAATTGTTTACAGTTCAAGTCAGGCAAATGAAAGAGTTATTTGAAAGTAACACCATATGTGGTATGTAATTCACCCAGCAGCCGACAATAGCTGCTGTCAGAATGTGTGCGTGGGCTCAACAGTGTCCGCATCATTTACAGGTCAGGAATAGGAAGAGGGAGACTATTAAAGTAGACAACAACGTATTCAAAGAAGCACCAGCTCCCACTGGATTCATCTCTCCTACTCTCCAGTCCTAATTAGAGAAAGAGATGTCACACTGTGATTGCTATTGGAAATTGAGACTCTCAGTCGATTCTCATCACTCTCCCATAGCTGATCAATGCCTGAATGGGAAGGTCTCATCTGATGCATGCTTATTTATTGTAGTGCTCAATTAACACATGCTAGCTACAAACTCCTGGGTGGTTTTAGATGAGTTGTATTCATATTCTCTCTCTACCCTTCTCTTCTATCTAGCTAGTTCTCCTATTTGTTTTAGGCTGTTTCATTTTTGTTTATTTAAAATAACTGCTTAAAGAAGAACATTTGGTCAACACTTTTTTCAACCAGTGTTATAGTCTCCTAGGGGACTGATTTTCTTTTGTCCTAATGTTGTGCGCACACACAGTAACACACTAAACAACACAGGATCACCAAATAAGAGAATATATCAAATGAAGAAAAACAAGTTATTAGCTTGCAAAGCATATTACATACACTAAACAGTGATTTTTATTTAGTCGGATGTCACAAAGAAAAGGTAAGACCAGATAAAAAGCCAAGTACTTTGAATGTTGAAGAACGTGCCTTAATAGACTCTAAACGTTTATAACATGAATCCAGTCCATTCTGATCTCTTGGGAAGCTATGTCTGCCATGTGCTAGCAGCATGGCTCTAGGGATGGCAATGTTGGTTGGTCAGTTGGGCCACCACTTTGGTCCATCACTCAACAACTATTTGATGATTGCCCTGAATTTTGTACAGACATTCATGGTTCCCAGATGATGTATCCTAATGACTGTGGTGATCCCCTGACCTTTCATCTAGTGCCACCAACTACTTGTTGCCAGTGTAACATTACTGTGTAAAGCATTACTGAGTAACACATTACAGTAGTGTGATTACTTTTCTATAGTATCGAGAAGTGAAAGGGATTACAGTTTGAAATTTAGTAATTAGGGTTGATATTAATCTAGACTCTGTGTGTTCAGTGGAGGGACTGGTCTGGTACCTGTTAGTTTCGTGCAGGAGCTGGAGGCTTATTTACATGTTGTGTGTTTTTAGCTGCTAGCTAGCCACTGCTGAGCCTACATTCACGAATCCCCTGGGTTTCACAGTGGGAGGGTGTGTGAACCCCTCGGCTTCATTTTGAGGACAGGACTTCTGGAGCGCTGCGTTCAGTCATCAGGGCTAATCTAGCTGTTGATGGTCAGTATTTCCAAGCTGGCTGCTCATAAACCATAATGCCTTGTTTTCTATTACAGAACATGCAATGTGTTGGTGCAGCGGCTGGACTGTCACGAAAAGTAATGTAAGTACTTAGTTCGGCTGATGAGTAATTAGTAAAGTAATGCAATGACTTGTTTTTCAAGTAACTTGCCCAACACTGCTTGTTGCCAACAAAGACATTTTTCAGTAACACATCAAATGTAGCTGAGGAAAACCCCTATTATGTGTTAAAAGGAACAAGGGGAACATTCTGGCAATACAGTCCAGTTCCTGTCTCATTCCCACATCATAAGACTACTAGAATACTTAATGAGCCAGAGATTAAAAAACTAATTTGGAGCTTCAGTCTGCGAAAGTATGACAACCCCTGGGTCATAGTATCCATTGGACGTGGTGAGATTAAAGCTAGTGTCTCTAACCCGCCTCACAGCTACATGGATGGTCAAATCTGTTTAACCAATACCTAAGATGATCACTCGTGGGATAATTAATGGGAAATAAACCTAAACATAACCCAAGATGAGAAGGTAGGTTTGGGATTTGATTAGTTTCAGGCATAAAATAAAAACTGTTCTCCTCACTTGACTTACAGTTTCTCTGCGCATTCCAGTGTAAATGCAGACAGGCCCAATTTTTGAATTCCTATTATTTCCTAAAAAAGGAGCTGTTTCAATAAAGACATTCATGCCTAACAGGCACTCCGGGCACATTGCCAGCTCCAGCTCAGACTATCTGCGCGATAACCCGCCTTTCTGTGAGGTAATTGACTGTGTGGATGACTATTGCAAGGATGCCATTGACTTGACTACCATCAATAGAGGCATTTTGCGGAAAGTATGTCTCCACTAGTAACCACACACACATGCATGCGCACACACACAGAGAGGGGTGATGGCGACTGCACATCTAAGAGATGGGAATGCAGAGACCTAGACAGACTCTTTGTGGCGAATCATTATTTATTAATGTCCGAGTCTGATTCACACAGCATTTGATGTAGAAGCCGTGCCGTTTTGGGGGCATGATGGTTTTTCAGGCCGTGACTGAGTTGATACAGCTAGTGGTTTATCTGAGAGGTCAAAAGACGAGGACCGACATGTCAGTCTGCTAATGATTTTCTCTGTGCATTCTGCTTTGTGGACATTCTGCCCTTTAGCTAGCTTATCTCAGGATCTGCTGGCTGGCTGGTCAGGCTTTGTGCGGGTGCATGTGGGTATGTGTAGATGGCAGCTTTGCAGTGGGTTAGATGGATGGAAGAATGCATAGCTAATCAGAATAATCAGTCTCTCTTCTCTCTCTTTCTCATACTCTGCTCGTTACTATGCAGGATGCAAAGAGCTGACTCTCAACATGCCACAGAACAAGGATTATCCTCTCAGGGGTCGCCCTCTCCAATTTACTGCCTTTTCTCCTCCTCCTCTGCCCTGCTAACAGGCATGTATGGGGATAGCGAGCATCAGAAAGAACCAGTAATTGAAAGGAATTGGAGAGTGTCGACTGCTTGTTTGTTGTCAGGGAACAAGGGCAGCGTGAGAGGGCATCAGAGAGAAGGCAGGGGTGAGGGCATGGGCAGGCAGACAACTGACTGTTTTGGTAGCCCAGACTCCTCTGCTGTAACTGTGTGGGTAGAAAAAGCAGAAAAGCGATTTGGGGAGCTGAAGCTGGTTTATCTAAGAATATCTTTTATCCAGTCAAAAACAGACATGATTCATATGTGACAGTAGCCCTTGTAGAATGCCCCCTTTCTGCACTCAACAGTGTTAGTGGGCACTACTCCCCTACTGCAAGGACAATCTAATTATATAGCTTCAATTTACTCTTTTCATCTGCCATTAGGAATCACAATAGACGTTACAGCAACCAGCTGCTGAGAGATGTGAGTTTTTTCGTTGTGCTTTCTCTCCGTAATGGTAACACGTGGCCAATGCAGAATAACTACACAGCTAATTCAGAATAAATCATCTACTGCAAAATAGGGGACCACAAGAAGTGCTAGTCAGCGTTGTGTGGTGTGTGTTGTGTTAGCAGCAGTTATGAGTTAGAAAAATGTAAGGAAAAAGCCTAAGTACACCTATGATTCTGGTACAGATTTCAAAGGGTGCATTCATCTTAAAAAATGCACACAAAAAGACATGCATACACAATTCATGAAAGCTCTTGATCTAGAGTGTAATTTCTTTGGTATTACCACAATAAATTCTGATGTGATTGCTGCTCTTGTATAATTCAAGACTGAAAAAAAAACAACAACTTCAAAATATCAGAGAGATTTACATGTTGATATGGACCAGATAGGTTAACAATTCATATACATAAAGGGTACTGTCACAGAGGTTGTCATTTATCATGTTTTATTGGTTGCCAAGCTTCAAGAAGGTGGGTCTTACCTAATATGAGCCTGTCAGAGGGCATGTGAGTAGTGTGCTGCTGTTACAAGCAACTTTTCTTTGAGACTGTGATGGAAAATGAATGATAACCCTCACTCGAATTTTGGTTTAGTTTCTGTCTGCATCTATTTGTTAACCTAAATTAACTAAAACCAATGCCGAGTTCAGTTCATGGTTGACAGCACGAGAGGAAGATAACCTCATCCCTAACCACGCGATGAGTGAAGCGGCAGTGGAAAGGTAATCGAGTTCACCGGGGTTCAGGTAAGATCTGTGTCTTGTTGGCAACCGAAGGCATTCGAGCTATGTTGTGGCCTGTTAGCAGTTGGTACAGCCCTAAGGCTTACAGGTAATTCAATCCCCCAGACCAGAGGTTTTCAAACTATGGGGACAGATGCATCAAAACTCATACATCTTCTCTGACTCATAACTATGTCAAATCTGAACACACAGACATGATACACATATTTTTAGATTCAATTCAGTTTTAGATTTAAATTAAATTGTTATCATGTCGATGTCCATCGTGAATAAAAGTCCATAAATCCACTTAAAGATCATAGAAGGGGGCAGTTTTGTCTGAGTGGGTGCAGTAGTCAGACTTTGAAAACTCCTGCCCTATAGACCTAACAACAAAACATTTTACCATACTGTGCCGGTACTGTGAAAGAGTATGTTGATGTTAATGCTTGACATTGTTACTGTGTTGTAAATAGTCTTGAATAACATGTCTCTTTGTGGCCTGAAAATATGCAACTTTGTTAAAACAAACAACAGCAAAGACATTTACTATATATTTGATATATTAGTACAATGCCTAATGCTTCTGATTCTAATAAATGCATACTACCTCTGGTAGTTCTGGTATATGAATTAATTTGAGTCCAATGTGCTGATCTGAATTTTATGTACCAATAATGCAACCATGCCAAAATTCCATAAGTTGTGACGTGATATTAAAAATATACTGTAGCTGTTCTGTGAAGACCATAAATGGGATTTTGGTATAGTGTTATAGTGTTATATCCATCTTGCACACAGTATCACCTCTGCTTAGCTATTTAAGCTTCAGGTAGCTGAAAAACTTCATATCTATGTTAATTCTTGGCCCAGAAGCCTTTTTGAACAGGATACATATCAAAGAAAGGAAATGACTTGGCCTTAAAAATTGATGAGGACTTGGGTGGTATTCTTTTTAATCAATGTATGCAAAGACCCTGTGTGCGATAGAGACCCCCATCCCACCAAACAAGCACAGACACACACATAAACACACACAAGCTCCATCCAAGAGGCATCTTACCACTGGACACACAACTGACTAATGAGAAAAAGAAAATAAAACAAAACAAACAAAGACACGAGTCCTTGAATACCAGCAAATACAGGCTTGGAATGAAATATTTGATCCCCCCAGTTGTGAGTTTGAAGCAATTTGAGCTGGCAAATTACCTTCTTCTAATAAAAACTCAAATTTGGAAAGAGTCAAGGAGAGAGTAAGGAGAAAGTGAGGGAGAGAGACACACACACACACACACACACATTAGAGCTGGGCTTATACCACTGTTGCAGTAATGATAGTGTTTGCCTGTGGCCAAACACAGAGACAGAGAGCTGTGTGTTAGCAGCAAAGAGAGGATAATAGCACAGAGAATTATTAGACAGATCCTTGCAGTCTGTGTTTGAGTCAATTCTTTTGCCATATTACACACTGCAGGGGGGAGAGGGGGAAGGAGGGAGAGAGATTTAAACAAGTAATACTGCATTACACTCATTAAAGGATGACGGTAATTACTTATACCACTCAAATTGAGGCATTAAGACAGCAAAACACAAACTGTGCACCCACTTTCTTCCCTTTCCTCCCTCTCCTGTTTGTTTCCTCCTTTTTCCTTGCTGTCTCTGTCTTTTCTCCTGACAATCTCCTCCTTACCGACCTCTCACCTTTCCTTCCCTTCCTCCTTTTTCCCTATCACTGTCTTTTCCTTTCCCTTTCCTCTCCTCACTCTCCTCTCACCTTGCCTCTCTGTCTCTTTCCTCTCTTCCTTATCAGGGCGGTGGCAGCTGCCTAGGTAATGAGGATCAGTGTTGTTTTAAACATGAAATGGTGAGGGGGAACGGCCGGGCGGAATCAATAAGAGCCATTACCTCGCCTCTCTAATGACGCAGCCACCCCCTCCTCTCCTCTCTGTGCACACCACCCCTTGTCTCAGACCATTTCTACCCGCTATCCGATATTGGATGGGAGGAGGTTATGAATTATCGAATCCCAAGGGCAATGTGCCTCGCCGCCAATTACCCAGTGAAAAATGACCCTTTCTTGGACGTAAGTGTGTGTGTGTGTGCGCGCAGGTGTGTGTGTATGGGGTGGGTGGAGAGGTTGACACGGACCAGCTGGTGACACACACTCGTGGACAGCTATGCCTCCCCTGTCTGTCTGTCCTGTACAAAAACGCACACATGCACACACTAACTTAACTGTGGCTGTACATTGTGACGGATGATGTTCATTTTTTTTCTTTGTTTACTTTTTTGGAGGCTGTGTAGGTGCAGCAGATTATCCATCAGCTTAAGAGGACTTCTGGATTTCTGTTACTACACGCTAGGGAAAGCATTTTTCGCTGGTGGTGATCCGTTTTGCATAATACCCCATAACTTCAGCAGACAACAGACATTACACCAAAGCAAAAGAGCAAACTTTGTGATAGACTCAGTTATTAGCCATCTGTCAATGGTCCACTGTCCTATGATACTGTAACCAGTCTATAATTTATTTCTGCCCGTTTTAACATCCTTTGCAGTTTTGTTCTCTCAGTCCAAAGAAAGATCATAGCTTATATCTTCCAAATAGTTTCTCTTAAAAGCTGCCAGTGAGAGATAGCTGCCAGTATGTCAATTGCCCTTAAGGAAAATAGTGGTATTGGAAGAGGAAATTGGGCAAAAATGTGAAAAGCACACAATGCCATTTTCCTGCTAATTATGTTCACAATAGACAATTATGCAGTAGTGATTTGTGTTAAATGCCAACATTCAGTGCCAGTGACGGAACTAGTGTGCCATTGATTTAGCTCAGGGAAGTGTGTGGAGATTGTGAGTCCCTATCTATCCTTACCTTAACCTTACCTTAACCATTCTTTAGTTACCGTGATCAGATATTGTTGAAACAATAAATCAATCACTTTATCAGTGAAGGTCCAAAAATGTTGTTGGTGAATGTAATCTGGCATTTGCAGAAACATACATTTCCAATGTATTGCATATAACTTGTCAGTCTGCACACAAAACACACAAAAGGAAGAATACGTGTTGTAACCCTTGTTCTACGAAAACAAGTAGTTCCCTCTGAGGTGCTTTGTGGATTTGCATGCTACCCCTTCTTCGAGAAATGTGCATGTGCTTGTTACTTGTTGTAATCATGATAGATCTAACAATGCTGTTGCCCCTCCGGCCCCCGGTCTCACAGATATGTTATCCTGGGAAGTCTCACCTCACTGCTAGGTGCAATGGTGGCTGCTACCCGTTCTGGGGTACAGTTGTGACTTCTAATTGCTTAGGGAACACCTTCATCCTCATCTCTTATCTCGTGGACATGCATGTATGGTGGGCTTTCTTTCCCTTTGAGACCCTGCTGGTTGTGGTGTACTATGTAGGTCAATCAGTCTTCGCTGGCATGTCTTTAACTGTGTGTCCCTTCGTGCAGTGGGGTCTTGGACGATCACCCAAGTTGAGCACAGGTAGTACCCTCTAACCCTTATCACCCTTCTATACTAGTTGCTGACTTGACAACGTCTGGTTAGGGTGTTGTGGACATTTATACAGCTTGTACTGGGCAGGGTTGGAGGAATTATCCTGATTGTCTGAAAAAATAGATCCAAATTGCTCCACCTGTGCCCATAGAACCAGGATAACAATGCATAATCTTTGCTCTGTGTATTTATAAAAACACACTCCCTCAGCTATTGGACTTCCTTTGTCTTTCTAATGTCAGATGTCAGTCTTTAATCTTTCTCAGGGATTCAGAATCTTCTCAGCCCTTTGCATCGTCCACTTTCCTTCCTCGTCTGTGTATTGACGTGTTGAGTTGTCAAGTTGAGATGCCTGTTATCGTATCTCTGTTTAACAGAGTTACGTTGCTTTTCTTTTGCCCAGTGTCTCTGCCACACACACACACACACACACACACACACACACAGACAATGAAATTATTGCCAGTCTCAAGTGTATCTTTTCTGTCCATTTAGCTGTTTCCATGTGGGGAAGTGCTTGGTGCTGATATACAGCACTTTGAGGTCTGATTGAATTACACTGATGGGAACATCAATTACAGCGCATGCTACCAGAAAATGTTTTTAACCAAGCACCTCAGATCACATTACAGTCTGCAGTGCTCTGATGGGCTGTAAAAAATAAAAGTCTGGGCTGGAGACATAGTTTTAAAGACACCAACAGGGATTTTTATTTATCTCGAGATGTTAATTGTAGGAATTTTGTTCATCAATGTCAGAATGGAAAACAACTATTTGAGAAGTTGCTCATAGCAACGCAGGTTTCAGTTACTCCAGTGTGCTTATATTTTGCCTACAAAAAATACATCTTTATGTTATTTCCAATCTTTAGGTTAACATGTCAAACCACTAGAATCATTCCGTTGTTTTGTTCTTCAGTAAAAATAATACAATACCTCATAGAATTTATTAAGTATTCCATATTTAAAAGCTTTTTGCACTGTAATTTTCCTAAAGCTCTACTGTCTCTTACTCTACTGAACCCCTGAATTTATTCCATATAATTCCAAGTAAATCACAAGTGCTTCTTCAGAACATCTCTACATCTCTGTCAAATGTAAAATTGTGACCCTGTTATTCTGTAAGGTCTTGTCCTCTTCACCTGTACCTACGTATTTATAGCAATAAGTACAGTAAAATATTTTATTGTTAACCAGCAGTACAATAAAATGACACTGTAATTTGCAGGCTGTAATACAAAGTGTTGACTCTTTTTTACTTGATAGCACTTATGTTATCACTACCTTAGTTTTGTTATCATGTATGTTTGGCAGTACAGATACATTTCATTGGCTGGTTATCTACAAATACACTCACCTAATGCATCTCCAGTTTCCTCAAGATCTGCAAGAAAATTACACTGCTGAAAAGTACACCTTTGGTATTCCGTAACAAAACCAATTCATTTTCTTGTGAGAATGTTTTTTTTTTTTTACATGTTTACCCACTGAACGAAGGAGCCAAGCAGAGACAGACACACACTGATGGTGTTTGATTTTACAGTAAAACTTTTTTTTCAGCAGATGGGACAACTTGGATTGTGTTTTGTTCCAACTTGAATTGTTCTCTCACATATTAATAAACATAATTTCACGTCATTTCCAGCTGAAATCTTTGTTTTATTCTCTAACCAGTAAGACAGAGGGATCATCCCTAGCATGTCTCTTGAATTTAAATTAAATCATTCTTTCGGTGATTATCATTTTTTTTTGCTATTATAATGGTACCCTGTGGAGTGTTTTTTTTTTTTTTTTTTACCTCTAAACGCTTTGGATACACATTCCTCACACTTGCGATCACTCTATTTCATTGATCAACAGGTGGCAGTAATGCGGCAAGAAATGCCAGCCATGTGCCAGCAAAGGCAGTGAAGAAGAACACTGCTAGCTACACCTGTAACACATGTAGAAAGGATGTCACCGTCACAGTGACTGTGCTGCTCCAGAGAGTTACTTAAAGGTGAGAAGTGCATCTGCGTGAGTGTGAGTCAAAGTATTTTGTTGTTCTCTGTGTTTACTTCTTTGTTGGCTAACTGCACCTACTGCAATTATTGCTTCTCTCAGAAGCCTTCTGCAATTCTTTGAAAAACCATGGTTTCATGTAATGGGATGAAAGAATGAGTGTGTGTGTGTGGCTACCACCCAAGGTTTTCCCTACAACATGTTGTCTTTTGAGATTCATTGCCTTAAGCAGCGATGATGTGCTCTCAACAAGACATGCCAAGACTGCTGGCTGTAGCCCAAGATGAGGGGCAAAAAGGAAAGGAAGGAAGCAAAGTGACAGATTCTTGAGTCAGATCCCATGATTTTGTTTACTCTGAATAAAAGATTCATTTGGATTGAGAGAGCTAAGTAATTGCTGAGTGTCTTGATTCTGTTTGGGAATGTCAGATGAATACCCCTGAATGTTTACTGCTCGCCGTTGCCCAGAAATTAGTTAAGTGTACAAATGTTACCGGTATGTTAGGCATTCAAAGTTTGTTCTTCTAAAAACTTTGTTCCTAGTGATCATGAGTATGAATCAGTTGAATAATAAAACGGTTTATTTCACACTTGAATTGTCATTTCTTTTGGTGCTTCCAACATCAACACCATCTACGTCTCCCAGTTTAATGTAAGAGGCTCATTGGCAAAGACGCTTAAAGAGGTTTTCAGGATGATACCGTCATACATGTAACCTTTTTACAGGATTGGTGCACTATATCAAAACTGAGTCAAAACTCATCTGGAAAATCTGAATTCTAGTAAACAAGTTTCAAACTGTCGTGTGGGATTAATTAACATTGTGAGCAGAATTAATACTCTGTGTAGAAGGCATTCAGAGTACAGTAGCACACAACACTTTGAAGTTTAACATCAGAGGCTGCCTGCAGAATAGACCGAAGGATAGTGATGGCGAGATGAAGCTTCTTGAAGCCCTGAAGCCTTCCAGC
>LKNJ01002492.1:0-28438 GCA_002120245.1 Maccullochella peelii
GGGGGGGTTGAAGGAATTAAAAAAGAAGAATGAGGTGGTTCATTATCGTTTATGGTCTCCCCTTCTTCCTCGCTCTGCCCATTATTTCAGCTACCTCCAGAGGAAAGACATTTCATTATTTTTGGGAGGAGGGGTGTGTGTGTGTGTGTGTGTGTGTGCAGAGGGGAGTTGGGTTGGGGGTTGCTCTATTATAATTACCAAAAGACAAAAAAAAGAAAATCCTACATGTGGAGATAAAAGGCTCGTCAGGAGGAGCAGCCTTGAAAAAGGACAAAACGTTTGCAGGCTGAAAAATAAAAATACAGGAAAGCTGAAATCCAGAATCATGTTTTCTTTTCCAAATCTCGATACACACAGAAGGTAAACATCAGCCTGCTCCCAGAACTCCACTGCTCACATCTGCGATTTCTCTTTTTAAGCAATTCAAGTAATAATCAAGTGATATTCTGTCTGATTCTTAGGTTTAGTAAACCTGATGTACTGTAACTAAACGTCAAACATTTGTGAAAGAATTCAGCCAAGTCCTGATGCCGGGACGGTTTCTTAGCAGGTCACCTGAAGGCCTTAAACTGTGTTTGAGCCAGATGAGCTTTTAATAACTAAACTAAACCAAATGGAGAGTTGTTTGTGCTCAATACCTTTTATAGCTTTTACCTCACATGCACCAGATCAATTCAACACAACAACCCCGAGTTTCACCTGTAACAACGTCGTTTTTTTAACTCTTTCTTTTTGTGCGTTTTTCATCGACCTGTTTTTATGCACAATTTGAATTTGCACAAAACCAACTAAGTGGAAATGCCTGAAAAACTCTAAAAGTTGGTGTATTGATAAAAGCAGAATGCAACGAGGTGTGAAGGAAACAGACTGAGTGAATAAATGATGACGAAACATCAGATCTGTGTGGAACGATGAGGAGGCTGTAACCTTCCTCACATTAATACGTGAAATTAACACAAACATATTTCCATTGTGTTTTCGTTTGTTTGAGGTTTGACTGGAGCTCTTTTAATTACGTTATCTCGCTGTGTCGTCCTCTTCTTCTGCAGCGGTTTAATGGCACCGACTCCTAATATATTTACATAAAAGTAGTGGATGAAAACACACGTTCACTTGCATTTTGCCGATTTTCTGAAAATTTGGTTGAAAGTTGCGCTACATTTGAAGAGAAACTTGACTAGAGAGATGAAGAGGGACGTGTTAATATTAGCAATCTAGGAGTTTTTGCGTCCTGCCCAGATTCAACAGTTGAATGGCTTTTCTTTCAACCGTAACCACGATCTTTTCCTAACCCGAACCTTAACCAAGTGTTTTAGCTGCCCAACATTAACCACATCTTAACCAGAGTTTATTTCTAACCACAATCATCCACAAGTGAGGATGATAAAAGAAACGTTGGCTGAACGGGGTTTTGCAGAATCGTCCAGTATCAACGTTCTGTAGAAGCTGTTTAATGTAACCTGTCTGTCCAAAATAAAATATGCATAGGTAACAAATATAGAAACACTCACAATTCACAGTGACATTTGAAAAAACTCACCTTTTGCAGTGGAGCAGCTGCACTGCGTCCTGCACTAAATCTGTCTTCCTTCCTGGCTGAAATGCCTTGTAGATATAGAGTAAATATATAATATATAATATTAATATAAGTCGAGGCACAGCAGGCAAGCAATTAACAGATATTTCTAAGAGCTGGGGACAAGGCCACCAATACAACTAACATCCATTTAGTTACAAACTCACCCTGGAATTCAATCTGGCGAAATCATTTTGAATGACTGTATGATCTCAGGAGAGCAGAGCATGTGTGTGTTGATCAAAGGTCTAATTATTAAATTGAAGAAGACAAATGCTAAGGGCGAGTGAAACCATGCATATGTACACAAAGGGCTATACAAACACATCACAAGGTCTCTGGAATTTGCCACAGAAAGCCGAGCCAAGTCAAATCAAACCTTATTTTATTTTATTTGCATATTTAACACACAGAGAGGTTCAGTGTGCTTCGCATAAGAACACAAGAACATGTAGGTTTAAAAATGTAAAAAACTCGTCGCTGTTTCATTTATATACAACTAATAACTAATTTGACAGTAAGTACGTTTTTAATTAAAAAGGGCGGCCAGATTACGTTTTCTATTCACTGACAACATATTTAATTTGTTTTACGCAAAAATATCCGACCTTGCAGTACACTATCTGCTCGTAAAGCAACTACAGCATCATAAAATGTTTTTACGGTCACTTGGTTAAGGTTAGGTAAAGATCCTGGTCTAGTTTAATGCAGAAAAAGTCCAGAGTGACTTAGCAATTTTTTGTACTGTATGAACATAATTAACTAAAATGCAAAAGTGTTGGGTTAAAAATGGGCATGAATGATTAACCTAACTTGAAATGAATAACAGACACGCGTACTTTCACTGTTTTACCAGCCAGCTGGTTTTAGAGCTAAATTAGAGCTCTACATGTTGAATGGAAACCTGCCAAATTGCCTTGTTAGGTCTCAGCCTCACAGCAGCAAATCTTTAACAGTGATGATACAGAGTGATTGCACAGATACATTCTGTATCTGACGTACTGAATACGTCTGGTGTAGAGCTTTCACCTGACACAAAGATCACACACACACACACACACACACACACACACACACACATATATATATATATATATATATAAGTCTTGTCCTCCTGGCTTGTGTGGGTTTGCACCAGGGGCATGACCTTTGTCACGTCTTATCCTCTCACCATCTGCCCGGACTCTCTCTGGTGTATACTGTCCAATAAAGAGGAAATACCATGGAAACAGCCCTGCATGAAAAATCCCCTCGATGGTCTGTAAGTGCACAGCACACAGTATATGAAAGAAAGTGAAAACACCGAGTCACAGCACTGTTACCCTTTGCGGCAGCCCAGGTGAGACTGCAGCTCACCACTGGGAAAACAAAACTGACTCAAATCTTCCTCTGAAACTGCATTTAGAAGAGAATAAAACTGTGCCGAAACCAACACAAATGTGATGGTGCAGAGGGATGGAAAGCCCCTTGACACTTGGACTATATGACATAAACACTCAAAGCTGTAGTGACATGAATAAAAGGCTAAAACTCTTGTTTGAAAGGAATCAGAATCAAGTTTCATTGCCAAGTAGGTTTTCACATACAAGGAATCTGCCTCGGTATATTGGTGCGTAACAATAAACATAGTAAGTAGATAATAAAGAAAAATAAAGCAAGTACAAAAGTTCACAGTATGAAGTGTACAGAATATTTGCAATGTGCAAGAAAGTAGGCATCGACTACTCTCTATTGAAACTGGCGCTAATATCGGTAGATATAAAACTCTAAAAGTCTCTATTAACCCTCTAGCATCGACGCTACGCTAGATGTGTTCTACAAAACATTAAATAACTGACGAGGCAATTTGAATGGTGCATTTGCGACAATCAGGGCCGATTTATGGTGATACGGGAACAGGAAGCTGGCTGGCTCCCTTGGCTGGAAATGTATGGACAGATTAGGTACTATTTTCCAATGATATATAGCACTTTGATATTTACTCTCAGAGGTGATATTGACCAAAATATAAAGACAGCACCCAAAATGTCTATATTGTCACAGTGTCTACTGAAAAAAGGGTAAAAGAGAGGGTAGACTCCCCCTTAAATCATACGATGTATAACACGTGATACTGACTGAAAGAATAAGCTCAGAATTGGCTAAAATATAAAAGTATGTCCAGGTGTTGCTTTGTCTATTATGTAGGTTTAGGTTAAGAGGGTTCTGCAGTTTGTGTATGAGAGGTGCTATATATATATATAAACAGTATTTCAAAGAAGGGACAAGGACTAAAACCCAACATTGAAACCAGGACTAAAGGCACTGCCACATTATTAGACAAGGTGGAAAGACTATTAAACCTGTTACTGACATAGACTCGTGAGAGAGATCCAAATAACAAAGTCATCACACTGAAAGGCTTGATTTTGTTTTTGCACTCTTTTGCAGAGTATGACAACTAGAACTTTCCACTGACAGTTGAAACCAGTTGTAATTCACTTCTTTTAGACAATGTTCAATCTCTTCTCGGGCCCAGCAGCCTGCTCAGTGTCTTCTGTGTTACAGGAAGTGATAAGCATCCTCATCAGCACACACTGCGCTGCAATTCCCTCAGCACTCGGTCCTGTGCATGGGCATGCATGGCTGTTTACACCGCAGTTTGACCCTCTGCCTATAGGTGGCAGGTTTGTCATGTAAATGAATGTGACACACACACACACACACACCTGCAGCTTCATGAGTATGGATAGCGGTCGTTGCGTGTTTAAATATTTGTACAGGTGTAGGTATAGGCGCCTCAAGTGTCAGTGCGGCTTCGTGTTTGTCCAAGAAATATATTCAAACAGCCTCTGCAGCACCGTCCTGCAGCCGAAAGGCCTTTTTAAATACATTAAAGATGCACAGAGAGGATTCTCTTCATTCACAGCTGCTCGTCTGTTTTTGGGAGTTGGTTTCTTGTCAGTGAAGTTCATTTTTTATTTACTTGTTTAAATTTTTGTGCACATCCTTCAGGATTTATAATCTTTGCATATAATTAATTCTTCCACCCTCATTTTTTTAAATAAATGACCACAGATAAAAGCATCTCAGAAGAACTGAAAACTGCCATGTAGTTTGTTCTCAGGACTTATCTTTTCTGTTCTTTCTTGAATGGGAAAATAAAATAAATTGATTTTACATTAACTGATCAAGTTCAAGAGTTCATATATGAAGGTCGCATCAGTGTCTTTTTACTTTTTATTTATGAAAAATGGTGGATTTATCTCTGCTGGGCCAAGAAGCCTCGTTAAGTGCTAATGCTTAATTAGCAATTAAGTATTTGAATTGAAATCCTCCAGTTGACAGATTTGTATTGTGGGTAATAATGAAGTCTGCTGTGGGCTCTGATGGCAGATAACAAAAGGTGGATATAAGAGGGGTAGAAATCAGCTACTGGATCTCCATTTCTATTGATTTGACATTCAGTCGCCAGTTTATTAGGTACACCGAGCTAAAACTAATGCAGTCCGGCAATAAATCCTCCCTTATAATGTTCAGTTTGTGTTGAAACTGTTTCAGAGAGGTGTTGATTCAATTGTAGGATCATTGTGGAGGCTGCAGCTTATGTCATATATTCAAATGGGGTGGACAAAATAGTAGAAACATCTCTCATATAACCTGCATGAAGGTGGGATTTACTGACTGCATTAGTTTCAGCTAGGTGTACCTAATAAACTGGTATTTGGGTGTGTAGTACAGTTCACCCCTCCCTCCCCCCATCGCTCTCTCTCTCTCTCTCTCTCTCTCTCTCTCTGGCTGTGACGTAAGCAGCCGTGGCCCCGCCCCCCTCCGGTTGCCACCGAGAGTCTTGAGGGTCCTGTTTGTGTGCTCTCGCTCCCTCCATACATACTGTCCACTGAAGGTAAAACGGTGAGAGAGAAACTGGAGGCGAATGAACGAACAGTTAAAACCAAACAACGGAAACAAGAAACCGAGACTGGAGAGCGCGCGGCGGTCGACTTTCCTGTTTGTAATCTCTCACAAGTGAAGGTAAGAAGCCGTTTTCTGCGTGCTTTATTATTGATTTGTATTCCGGAGAGGTTTACAGTCTGTTCCCGGCTCCCTGCACGCCGGTGACAGACAGACAGACAGACTGGGTGCCAGAGGAACGGGAGCAGCCTGCAGAGCTCTCCTCCTCCTCTCCTCTGCGGTCACATCCCACCGTGCCGCAGCCGCCGCCGCCGCTGCCGGACTCTGGCTCCGTTGACAGGCGCTCTGATCAATTAGCGCTGCGAGCTGAATCGCGAGGAAATAATAAAACGGGCAGGTCGTTCCTTCGCTAACACACTTTGCATTTGGTCAGCTGCCCGCCCGGAGCGCTTCGGTAAGTTGTGCTGTGTTGTTGCCGCCGCTCTGCTCTCGTACAGCGGCTGTGCTGGAGGGCAGGGGGCTGCTCCGTGCACCGCGCGCCGCCTGCAGCCCGTTGAAACCCGCTCCTCACGTCGTGCGGCTCCGTCCTGCGACAAGTCCGATTATCATCCATGAGCGTGTTCCCGGTGTAATGCAGAGTGCGGTAGGCCGGCGTGCTCCTGGCAGACGCACATGCGTGCGTGAGTTGTGAGCGTGCGCGTGTGTTTACATCTATGTGTGTGTGTGTGTGTGTGTGTGTGTAAGTGGGTGGGTGATGCGGAATGACCAAGCACCCGCACACACTGAGGAACAAGCGGTGGCGCGTGCCAGGCGTTGAAACAGTGGCCTCTCATTTGAATGGAGCTTTGTGACGCGTGGCGGTGGAGGGTAGCACAAAAACATTATTCATCTGTGTATCTAATCTGTCTGTCTGAACTCTATGCTGTTTGCTGTGTGCTCATTTTAATACTTAATTAGATAGTGCATCCGGGACTGAATCATGACTTGGAGCCTCTGCTTTTACTTTTTACTTCTGCCTTATTGTCCAAACAAGGAATAGTACAACTTCATGCCTCCTGCTGGTTATCTCCTTCTAGTCTCTTCCTGTTTACTAGACATGTGACCTCTCTAACCCAATACCCTTAAATAATCTCTGGCTGCCCTGGACAGACGAAATTCCCAGTTCACTAATAATACACAATTTAATTTTGGATTTAATCCAAAAATCAGTTTCTGTTTTGTTCCCTCCATGAGTGCAGTCTGCTAACATCTACTGTAGGGCTTCTGTTAAAGATCAAACCATATGTGTGTATATTATCGTCATCATCGTCCTAATAGAGAGAGAATAAAAAATAAGATCTCAGTTAAAAATGTCTTTGTGGAGCAAGAACCCAACTAAATACTCAGGGGGCAGAAAAACAGAGTAAATAACTAGAAGCATGTTAACATGATGACACAGTTTCTAGACCTGTCATAGAGAGTGGTTGTGAAACCAGTGTCATAGCTTTTCTCGTATTATTAGACCCCCTGCTGCTGAACAGAAGTCTGGCGTGTTTGTATTGTTGTTTTTGTCCCAGCAGTGTTCAAAATGAAAAACAGTCTCTTTTCCGACTACAGCTGCTTTCATAGCACCGCGGCACACAGCTAGAAACATCACGTCCACGAGGCTGAAGGTATTTCATGATTCTCTGCTGGTTTCACTGCGAGATCTTTGTTGATGCCACCCTCCACAGGCAGGTCAGAGGTCAGGGTTGGATTCTGGATTCTGAACCAGCACCTGGCGGATAAGAATCTGGTGTCTTGCACGAGGGCCCTTCAGCAGGGGCAGAGGCTTTTCTAACAGAGATGCTTGAGCCGACGTCTTCCAGCTGAAGGACAGACCCTTTGAGCAGATCTGCTCCCAGCATCACTGTACGCAGTACACGTTTCCATGGCAACGTCTCCTTTGAAAACTTGTTTGTCCAAAGTTGCCGCCGGTCCTTTTGAAAACTCATAATTCTTTATCACTGTCGGGACTCAGAAAGCAGTTTTCTGGTGGCGGTGTGGGGACAGGGTTTTTGAAGCTATGAATCAGTTTAATGTACAGAACGTATTGATCATAAAAAGGCGGGCAGGTTTTGATATCCAATCTAAATTTCTCCTCGGCCTGCTGGGCCGCAGCGTCGAGGACTAGAGAAACCGAATGACTAAAGCTGCACTTCTTCTGACGAAGCACCTTAGAGAGGCCGACACTGAGATTTAGATACACACTACCAGTGGGCAGATACAAATACTTTGTTGTGCAATAGCCAGTGTGTGTTGTTGTGTAGATCAAAGCATTCAGCTGCCGCTCGTGCATTTCAAGGTCAAAGGTGAAAAGGCACGTTACGGCGTCTAGTGTTTGTCCACAGTTTGGTTTGGGCTCGGACGCTTTACTACTTTTTAAATTAAGCTGCAGAACATTTGCAAAAGTTACATTTTCAGTCCAGGATAAGATGTTTTTTCCCCAGATTTTGGTAATTTGAGTGAAACACTTTGTTGTATTTTTCAGTTTACATTTAACTTGTGTATTTTAGAGCCGATTAATCAATTAGTGCAGCTATTTTGATAATTGATTAATCGTCATTTTTCGGCAACAATCCACTAGTTTTCTTTGTTCTATATTATTGATCAGACAAAACCAGGCATTTAAAGATGTCAACTTGGGCACTGAAGAATTGTGTTGGTTTGTTTTTGTTTTTTGCAAAGACTAAATGTTCAATCAAATTATCGAGAATTTAAGAAAATGGATGGCAAATTAATTGATACTGATAATTATATTTTTATTGTACGACAGAAGTGTGACGCTTCATCAGGCCTCACACTGATAACAAACACAGACTTTAACAGGCATTTTCTGTTATCGTCTGGCGTCTAAAGGGTTAAGGCCTTCACAGATTCTCTGAAACGCTCCACCCCACCCTCAGCCTTCTGCCCGGGGACAGGAGGACTAGAAGAGCCTCTTCCAGGATAAATCCTCCAGTGAGGGCCTGCTGAGCTCCTCTCTGCTCTGCTCCAAAATAACTCCAGTTTCCCCCTGACCTGGCCTTGTGCTTGGCAGGAGGGCCGGGGAGGAAGGATAGCCTGCCTTCTAATCCCCTTTTCCCCTTCATCCTCTTCCTCTCCCTTCTGGATGGGTTGGGTCCCTCTGTTCCTGGAGTCTCTTTCTCTAGTGTCTGCTGCATCTTGGGAATGCTCTTTGTAGATTTTTGTTATTTATCTTATTGTGCGTTTCCTTTTGGTAGATATCATGTCATATCATCAGGCCGTGAGGGTCAGACACCTGCTCCCTTTGCTCCAGTGCTGCAACTAACCACTATTTCATTATCAAACATTATCAACTGTCAAGCTGACGTCTTCACATGTCCTGTTTTGTCAGAACAGCGGTCCAAAACCCAAAAATATTAAGTTTATAATGACATAAACCACTTGGAGGAACTAAAACAAAGGAATGTTTGGCAGAAAAAATCCGTTAACGAATCACCCATTATTAAAACACTTGCAGATTATTTCTGTCAATCGACTAATCAATTAATGGGTTAATTGTTTCAGCTCTAGCTCTATCAGATTTTCTGATGAATGGATTCATTAATTTAGTCTGTAGAACCAATCACAAGTTCCCAGAGCTCAATGTGACGTCTTCAGATTGCTTGTTTTGACAGAAAAATGGTTAAATTTAGAACGATACAAAACAGAGCAAAGCAGCAAATTCTCACATTTTGAGAAGCTGGAATCGGTGAATGGTGAACTTAAATGATTAACCAATTGTTTAAATGGTTGGAGGAAGAGGATAGATGACTTTTCTGTCAGTCGAACCGTTCTTCCTGAATTTAACGTTAATGCTCCACACACCATGATTCAAGCTGTGTACACTGAAAGCCTGGCTTGAACAATGTAAATAGTGTACATCTAAAGCTTTATCATCGTAGTCACATTTGATGCCAAAGTCTAGTAGTTCGAGTCAAGTAATATTAAAAATGTTAACAGACAAGTTTGTCTTCAGTCATGTAATTTGGCCCAGTCTTACACCCTTTGAGAGTCCCATTTTAGACAACTTCAGGTCTCAACATAGTGACCATGGATGGATAGATGGATGGATGTTCTTTATTGTCCACAAAGGGAAATTCATTTTGTTCAGGTCATACAACAAACAAGACAATAAATAAGTAAATAAGATAAACACCACAGTACAAAACAGGAGATATGATTCTAAAAGACAAGATTTTTAAAAGTAAAGCGATGCCTTCTACTAATAATTCTGTGAATGCGTGTGGTGGTTGTTCCTGGTAGCAAACGTCACTTTTTTGAGTGTCTATGTGCATTTCTGTCTGCCCTCTCAACCTCTTTGTGGACAAACCTTTTATATATGTTTCTTTTTTTCCGTGTCAGTTTCATTTTCCTTGAGGAAGAGAGGTCTTTTCCTGTCACCGTTGTAGTATGTAGTATGTTCATACATCTTTTTCTATTAAGGTGAATCTATAGGTGCTTTCTTCCAAACTGCCTTTCATGCTGTCTGTCTTGCACTTGATTCAGTCCTGGCACGAAAAGCACTCCAGTCTCGCTTCTAACAATAAGCCAGCCGAGCTCCTCCTGCAGCGTCTCTCCCTGAAGGAGGCGGCGTGTCTTCAGCGCTCGTCTGTAGCCCTTTGTCAAATGCCTCTGCAGAGAGCTGAAGGCTGTGGTGAGCGGTGCTGTCGTGTATCGTTGCTTTTTAACTGCAAGACATTTGTATGACATCCATCTTAAATCCACTTTGTCATTTTCTGTGCGACGCATCAAGAGAAATGTGAAGTATATGAAGTCACAATGGTCACAAGCAGAATCACTCTACTTGCCGAGACCATTAAATGTAGAGGAACCTTTCTCTGTGAAATTGAGAGAGATTCATGACTAATGTGATGACGTTAGGGATAAATGAGTTGTTCTGTCAGGCAGTGCAGGGAGATGGTCGACTATACATATCACTCTGGATATATATACGTCCAGATCCACTACTTTTTATCTGGTTTCAGGCAGAAAAATCAGTTCTGTATATGGCTTCATATTAATAGAAAATACTGTTTGGCCCATTGATGTGTTTCTGACATTTCAAAAAACATCAGGCAGGCTGTGCCACTCGATAAATGCTTTCCCCTTTTTTCCGACCTTGTTCAGCAAGCTTTCTACATAGATGTACCCTGATTTAACAACACGTGTTAACATCCTGTGTGTTAAGTTTTAACATTGGTTTTTATCAGAGACCAAAGACATGTTACCAAAGTAGAAGCTAAAGCTGCTCTGTGAGAGGCCAATAAAGATTTTCACTTTATATTCCTCTGTTCATGTTAAATCCTCTGCAGATGGAAACAGTAGTTTCCATTGTCTGCTTTGGTTCAGAGAGCGATGATTCAAGTTCAACTTAGTTCAGCTCGAGTCTAAAAACTGATGCAACATTTGAAACATACTTATCAGTGTCAGAATCTGACACTCCCCAATAGCTGTGTCTCATGGGCCAGTCTGGCAGTCTTTGCTTTCTCACTACCTTTTCCAAACAAAACTAGTTCTCATTCTTTAGCTATTATTTTGTAGGAGTCCACAAGATCCAGCTTTGCGTTCCCTGTGCAACACGCAGTGTGTATGTTTTAGCTGCAGGCACTTCCACTGTTACAAGCTAATGGCTACGTTGCTGGAATACTTGCTGGAACAAAACGAATACTTTTCAGTGCTTGATTCTATGAGGTCGCCCCACCAACTGTACACTGGACATACAAAGATAGATTTGCAACAAAAGGATTTATCTTAAGTTCTGAAATTTTGTTGGCCATGAGATGCATCTCTTATCTGAACGCAAGTGCTACGGTTAGGAAGGCAGCTAGAAGACCTCCACGTTTCGCCCCAGTGTCAGCTGGAATCGGCTCCAGCCCCCCGCGACCCTCTAAGGATAAGTTGATATAGATAATGGAATGGCTGCATTGCTGTTTGACAAAACTCATTCTAAATCTCAATATTTTGGGCACTATGCTGTTGCCAGTTCAGTAAGAAAGGCTGCATGTTGAGCGACATGGCCGAGCAGAATGGATCAGAAATTGCCCACCCCAGGGTGTGGCTATAGATTGGATTACGTGATCTAAATGTTGAACTACCTTTCTGCATTTATTTGGCTATTAATGAGACCTTAATGATGACGGTAGCGTTCACAACAGTACTGCCTGTAATCAAGGCATTGCTAAGCCACTTATCGTTAGCCTGTGTTTGATATGTCACGGTGGTAATGGTGGGACATTTGGCAGCCTGTGCTTTATGTTTAGCAGTTAGTGTCAGAGTTGCAGAGCTTTCTGCTGTGAAAGGCTCTCAGTGTTAGTCTGCCTCTGCCTGGCGGGCGGTTCACTCGTGCTCGGTGCTTGATGAGCTCAGCCTGTTGTGTGCAAACTCAGTGTTTGATTAGCATTGCCTGAGGTAGCGTGTGGTTCCCTGGCCTTTTATAGTGGAACCATAAAATGAGGAGAGGCCAAGCTAAACACTTGTGAATGTAAGCACATTCATGCAGCATGGAGGACCTTTTGATATGGCAGATCAGAGAGAGGATCCACTACATGTTAGGATTTGATAAATCACATGACATGCTTTAAACCATTGCAGTGAAGTGAATGGGTGACGGCACAGTCGGGTAGCTCACTGAAATTCAGAATATTTCTTGACATTTGGATATAATTTCTCCTACAGCAGCCTGGCTGAGTCTCATCCGGCTCCTGTTCAAAGGCTGATGCATTGTGAGTAAAATGTAAAGGATCAAAAGACTTCATATGTTTATTTTATATTTTATCTTTTTCCTCCCTTAGTTAAACATTGTTTTCAACGCTGCCTGTGGTTTCTTTATTTCACCTGCACAGTTTGTGCTCCTTTCTTCTTCTCTAGGTTTCATCTTATTTGTGTAAGAGAAGCTCCACAGAAAACCGAAACCTTCAGGCAGACGTGGGTGGTGAAGTTGAAAGAGGTGGGGTTTTGTTGCGTGTTCACAGGGTTAAAGTCTTTTCAGAGTTCACAGCAACTCTCTGAGAATAAAACCATTCAGCAGCTCTGTGTGAAGAAAATGTAAAAAGGACAACATTTAGTGTTTCACAGTTAACAGTTTTCAAGATGATGACACTGTGGTTTTGAATTGTATAATACACACTCATAATACGTATCTTATTCTGTGCAAAACTTGCTTTTGCATTACAAAAGCTGTATGAAAACGGCAACATTTGATAAAACTTCCTCATTTGCTTCCTTAAGGTGGTTTTTGCCTTTGTCGAAAAAGAGTTGATGTGCTAAATGGGACATGGAAACACCTTCATCATTCATAGTCAGGAGCGAATGGAGAAAATAGGATTTCAGGGCCTTTAAAACAGTTGGAGTTCACCTCCCACCAGATAATCCAAACTAAAGTTGTCATATTATAAGGTTCTCAGGATAAAAGTGTCAATCATAAAGCATTGTGTATGTTATTCTATAGTGGGTTACACAGGAAGCGTATCCATGTAATTACCTCGGCGGTCTGTGTCAAACTAGTGCTGCCTGGAGGCCATGCTGCTGTGTATGCTCAGTGCTCAACCAGTGGAACCAGAGTGTCCCTGCAGAGACCAGCTATATAATACAGCTGGAGCTGAACTCGGCTCCTCTACTGCTCCCTGAACCACCACCCCCTCCTCTTCCTCCAGGCGAGTTTCTCTCTCATCTGGTGAACATGAGTGCTGGTTATTGCCAAAAGTCAGAGCAGTTTATTTCCTGGAAAATAGGTGATACACGGGGAATTTCAGTCCTAATTCATTACATGTTCCATACATTATCTACTGTGTGGAGGTTTGGGGAAACACATACAAAACGATCACAAATCCAATTTTTATTCCACAGAAAAGAGCTAGTATAAGTATGGTTAACAGAGCTGACTATCATGAACCAACCAACATATTATTTATAAACTCAGATGCTCTCATATTTAGAGATTTGGTGAACTTCAAAAATGCACAATTAATGTATAAAGTAAAAAAATAAGATGCTTCCAGACTGAATCCAGATGTTGTTTGAAATTAGAGTGAGTCAGTATGAGCTAAGAGGAATTTGGTAAAAAAGAAAAAAGTGCCAAATTAACTGAGCTGAAGGAGTACTCAAAATACTTGGGAAACATGCCTGGTGTGAATGCACCCTTAATCTGGATACTTACTTTAAACAGTGGCCAAATTTTGTATGTGCTTTGGGGAAAATTAGCTTAACGGTAATTCATTTACTTTTGGCCACTAGGGGGCAGAGGAACTCCAAAACACGTGCGCTCAGTCAGTCTTTTTTAGTTTGAAAAAAGTCTTAAATTACCCAGAATTCATCACAAATGAGTCCTACTTCAGATAGTCAAGAACTAGACAGCTTTGTGCAACGGATGAATTTAGACGTCTATGTGAAGTCTCTCTTTGTGAAACCAGCCCCTGAGACTGAACCTAACTGTAAAACCAAAACAATTAGATAAAAGAGCCTAAAAAGCTCCATAGAGCTGCAGAGTTGAGAGACGATTTTCTGTTGGGTCGTCATTATGAGTGACCTTTTCTTTCACATCACATGTAGTCATTTGATTTCTGTCGATCAGTGCAGGTTTAGTTATAATGTTGTTCCAGTTCCCGTTTTATCTGGCAGTACTCTGCATTTGTACACATGTTGACCTCTGTTGTTGGTTTGTGGTGAAACCTGCCTGGTTCAAGGTGGTATTTGCGGTTCTGGTGTCTGGCTGCAGCTCAGCAGTGTTACAGCAGTATGTGTTTGCAGGGTGAAACTAGCCTGGTCCAGCAGTGACCTTTGCCTGGACTAATCCATGCGGTGCTTCCCTAGGATTGCTTCCTGCACGGGGAAAGGGGTTAATCGTCATGCTTGGAGCAGATTTGTGACTGACTGGATTAAGTGGGGCTCAGAGCGTTGGACACTCCACTAATCTCCGGTATCCATGTCCCTGCTGGTTACTAGGGAAGGACAGACTGACTGGCTGATTTATTCTCTGGCTGGCTGACTGACTTATTCCCTGATTGACGAAGTAGCCGACTGGCTGATCCAATGATGATGGAGTAGTTGAGTGTCTGGCTTACGGACAGCTGACCCACTTGGTGTCAAATGAGAAATGCAGAAAGAATACGCATTTTATTTCTCTCTCGAGTCGAGCCCTGTGTACTCTGAACTCCACACACGCCTTTTTATGAAGAAACTCAGTGTAGAAACTCTTGTTACAACAGTTCCCACTCCCTTGTCCCACTTTGTGAGTCAATGATTAGCTGAGACTGCTCAGTATTTCTAGGCCGACACCTCATAATGGTAGCCTTAAAAAATGGACCAAAACATGGACAAATGGGTCGACGGTGAAGTCCAGGCTTTATTGCGCGTATACACAATGTGGGAAGTGCAACGCCATTTTGACTCGTCAAAGCGAAATATAAAAATCTTGTGTGTGATGTTGCTACGTCGGCTTACGGCTCTTCAGCGTTCCTATTGGCGGTGCGAATGCAAACAGACAAAAAGCCCTTGAAGGTCTGTAGCTCCCCAGTAGGCAGTTCCTCTCAGGGAGTCCCCAGAACTGTTTGGTCCAATAACGCGTTTTGTGTGGCAGCTCACGTTCAACAACCTCCTTAGTTTATTTATTTTTTGTTCTTTGTTATCATAGTAAAAGTATGTGTTAAATATCGCATTATTACACATGGTGGAAGTGCTCTTTCTGCAGTGGTGAATCACTGCTTGAGCTAAAAGCGACTGAAAGCTGCATAGGGCTGCTCAGTTGGGTGTTAGTTCTCAGTGGGATCGGCAGTGTTAGCAGCAGCTGGACAGTGGAGCGTTACTTTATAGTTCCGCTAGGTTTATAAGGCAACATGTTTTTGTGGGTTTCAGGAATGATTGACAGGAAGTACAGTATATTATATTACAGCACTGTTCCAAAAACAGCTCACTACAGCTCAATGAAGTCATGATAAAACACAAACTTTGGCAAAAACAGTGAAAGGCGTCTTGTCAAGTGAGGTCAAGTGATCAATCCATATTTTTCTAAAGAAGGAAAATGAGCCCTGATATCTGAAATACTACTAACAAACAGAAAACACCAGGTTATTCAAAAAAGCACAAGTATAATCTGTATACGAAGAGAGGAAAACACTACGAAGGCAATTCATGTGTTTATTGTCCTGTTTCTGTTTTAAAAATGGGCTTTTCGGGTGTTGAGTCTGTTCATGTAACCATCAGTTTTCATTTACAGTATCTCTCAACAATCTCTTTTCACTGTACCGAGAAGTTACACAATGATATGACCTTAGCCACTGTATGGATTATACTGTATATTGTCTGGTCTGTGAAAGTTCAGTTTCCATGGTGATAATTCAGAATATGTTGTTGATCTAGGTCTACACATATACGCACACACACACAGTATGTAACCGAATCAACCGCCTCTGTCCATGTTGCCTGATGCTTGTGATTCATCAGGTTTTTAGTGCCGTTTGTGTGTCTGCGTGTTCCTAGACTGCATAAAATCCTGCACTGTGTTAATTGTCACTAACTCTTTGGTTTTTGCTCTGTTTTTTAGTGCAACTTAACACTTCAGCATGTGTCATCCTGTCAACCAGATGGATAAACAGGCAGTTGAGCAACCAGGGAGTCAGACCACTAGCCAGTCGGCTAAACACAAGCGTTAATCAATCAGTCTATATGGCGATATTTTCGATAATATATTGAATTTACAATGGCACAAAACACAGAAAAGAAGCAAATCCTCACATTTGAGAAGCTGGAACTGGAGATATTTGGCTAATTTGGCTTGATTAGTGACAAACGATTTGCATTCTCTAACTGTTAAAAGGTTAAATGTAGCCCACCATCATTTTTGCAGCCAGCAATGAGGAATTCAGAGTATTTAACACACACATTTTCTAAACAGTGGACGTTTTAAAATACCCTTTTGTTCCAGCATTACATTGGCTTTGTCTTCTGTTGGCCATCCTCCAAATTCAATCAGTTTTGGCACATTCTCATAAGCAAAATGTTGGATTTGGGAACAAAAAGAACTGTCACATTTGGCTTCAGTTACTACAGTGATCAGCCATTTCTGTTTATCTCACCAACCGCTAACGCGCTGTTGCCTGCAAATGATCAGCAGCACCTTGTGGTTGGATTGTTTGTTTTACTACTTCTCTCACTCTGCAGCTAACAAGCTCTTCCATCTTGTTGTTGATGCCATGACACAAAGCAACCTAGCTTTGTGCTGGATTAGACGGCATCCACCAACATGCCAAAACCACAACCAACCTGGGAGAGTGTGTGTGTGTGTGTGTGTGTGTGTGTGTGTGTGTGTCTTTGTGCTGCTGGACGATGGAGGAGTTACACCTGTGAACCCATCAGATCTTTAAACCCAGAGTTCACTCACAGAGCAGCCAGGACCTCACCAAATGAGCTCTGTGGAGAGATGGCATGTTCATAGCCTGCAGCTACAGTACACACACACACACACACACACACACACACACACACACACACACACTTGTACAGAGGCCAGGAGGCTTGTATATCCACATGCATGCTGAAGACACACAGGCTATGAGATGAATAACTGCGCTCTCGGGTGCACTGCAGACATCGATATTCCCTGTCGGGTTTGCACACGGACGCTGTGATGCAGCACCGATATTAAAGCCAAAATACTCAACAGCCCTTTTAATCATGCAGAGATATCAACACTTCTCACTCACACACTTATTATTAATGCACCGCAATAGTTTCACAACAACAATAATAATAATATATTATAAGCGCCAGGTACAGACAGTGATACAAAACAAAAGCGTTCAGCGTAAAAGCACATAACATTATAGGAGCAGACTGACAGACAGCAAGGTGTCCAACAGGTGTCGTTAAAGGCAGGATTCAAAGGTGTGTTTAAAGAAGTTTCTTAAGACTAAGGAGACTGGGTGCGATCTGAGGTCTTCAGGCAGAGCATTCCAGAGTCGGATCACGTTCACCTTCATTCTTTCTTTCATTAATACATTTATTTTCTCTTGAAATGTGTGTCTTTTCCTCTATCCTGTGACTTTTGTAGTTAAACCAGGAAGCTGGCTTATCTGAATTGCAGGTTTGAATCCCAGAAATGAAAAAAATTGGATAGACAACAGGGTTGGGCGATATGGTAGAGATTTGGTAATACCGTTTCCACCACGGGAGCTATCCCTTAGTGTCTCTGCTATATATTCGGGGCAGGCTAGGGAGCAAATCAGGGCTGGATTCTCGCGTGATCTCGCAAATCTAGCTGCCTCGCAAGGTGATTTGGGCAGCAGGACTGCTTACCACGTGACGTGAGAGTGACAGTTGGTGGCGGTAATGCACGTCTAAGCTGGTTTGCCGACTGCCGCAGAAGAAGACAAGAAAACGTGGCGAAGAGTCAAATTGTAAATACAGAGCATGAAGGCTATTTTAAACCATTTCGTAATTGAATTCACAGAACAATTATCGCGATATGAAATGATGTATACTGTGGTTGAAGATTTTGGCAATATCGCCCAACCCTAATAGACAAAATAACAACCAGTAAAACCTTCAGGTCAACTGCTGCATATGTGACTTTTAGCAAAGTATAATCCCCAGATGCCTCAGTGAAGCTGACAGACACAGTAGATGGATAAATGTATGATACATGGGTTATTTTTTTAGCAGCAAAGAACATGATCTCAGCGGCTGACAGTAAAACATTGTACAGGCTGAACAGATGTTGAGCTGAAAACTCTGACGTCCTGATGCACTCTTTGACCTGTAAAATTAGATTTTGGTTACTTCCAAGTGGATATTTGGTTTCACATTAATAAGCAGAAAGAGGAAGGGAAGGACAGAGAGATATATTTATAACTGCGTGCCTTCGGGTCTGGGACTCTTTTATTGGTGATCAAGTGCATCTCAATATATCAACTCATGTATACTGATTATTTTTTAAATGATCGTTTTTTTTAAACTGGTTTCTGATGAACTCAGACGGTCACTTTTCTGTGCATTATTTTTTCTGTACTAAAGCTGTATGTTTTAGTGGTAACTGGAAGTAACTAAAGGAGTAAGATTTTTAAAAATCTATATATTTCAACGTGGCGTATAAATTTCCCTTAAGTGTATACAAAACTTTACTCAACATATCCGCCATAATCAATAGTTTTTTTTTTTACTAATACATTCAACAATCCTTTAAGCCTTTAAATAGAAATCAGTCTCCTCTGTGAACATGTGATCTTGTAGTATGAGTCAAGATATAATGTGTGACATGTTTTTCCTTTGTTGTTCTGGATTTCTTCATTTATTTCTGCCTCCATAATATAAAAGAATGTGCCATGTGTTCCTGTATCCTGGAAACAATAATATACTGTGTGTATGCCATCATGTACCAAGCCTTTCAAAACTAATAAAAAATTCAAGCCCACTGCAAAACACACACAAACAATGACAGAAGACTAAACATAAATATGACTTAATATCATTTATCAATGATTAGATCTACATACAATCTACATCTTAAATTGAATAGTATGATGAACAGTGTGTGCAGAGGTTTAGTTCAGGGACTCTGTCGACCGGTCAGTCGTGTTAAAGACAGTAAGAACGTGTGAAGTCACGCTGCCTCAGCCTTCAGTGAACACATGTGATTCATATTGCCAACAGTAGAAGTGTCATCCCTCTGACACACACAGGAATAAACACACACACACACACACACACACAGAAAGTGCTTATCTAATATCAAGGCAAGGTCAGTAGCTGTCTGTCTGCCTGTCTCTCTCTCTCTGACATCTATGGATCTGCTTTCCTTCTGGTCATTTTGTTCCTGGCTGCTCAGCACTGACCACACACACACACACACACACACACACACACACACACACACACAGTGGGTTGAGCGTGTTTTCTGATTATTCTAAACCACAAGACGAGTGTGTGTGTGTGTGTGTGTGTGTGTGTGTGTGTGTGTGTGTGTGTGTGTGTGTGTGTGTGTTGCTGAGGGTGTGTAACTGTAGCGGTGCCCGGCTGTCTGTGGTTATATTCCTGCCTGCCCCTCCTTGTAGTCAGGCCAGATAAGATGTTCTGTGGGTTTAGAGTTAAGATTTAATTTGCAATGAGACATTTATTATTTATTGCACTAAAATGATTACACACACACACACACACACACACACACACACACACACACACACACACACACACACCCCTTGTGTTGCTGGAGCTGTTTTGGATCCCCCATAAAGCTGAAAAGGTCTTTGATTATATTGGACTTTTCTTTTGTTTAACCTGAGTGTAGACCTTTTGGTTCAGGTCAACGTGGACTCGTTAACTAAAAGTCGTTAAGTCCTAAAGACTAAAGTAGCTGGTTTATTGGTAATAGCAAATCCAGATTAATCCCATTCCTACCCTCTTCCTATCTTTATCTGAGCATGATGGATGTCTGTTGTCTTCTTCTGTGGTGTTCACACAGAACACATGAAGAAATAGCTGAATCTGAGCACTAGTTCAGACTGTACGCTGTGTTTTGGTGTTGTTTTCTGTTAGTTTAGATGACTTTGTGAGGACCGGGACTCACATTTTCATCTTTATTTTAATTTTCGTTGCTGCCATATGTTATCATTCCAGGGTTTCTCCTTGGTCATTGGTCAGCAGAGTTGGAAAGATAGTTTTCTGAAAACTGTATCTTATTTTTTTTGCACATTTCATGCAGAATTTGGGTCGGATCTACTATGAAGCAAACGTACAATATGATTAACAATCAGTCAGACAGATCCTGACACATCTCATGTCATTGTCAGTGTAGTTACGAGATGACAGTTTAAACAATCATTTACACATCCAGCTGTTACAGAACAACATTTTCATTCTTTTGGAGTCACGTTTCTGCTTTTTCTCTGAAAACAGCTGCCAGCTGCAGCCGAAAACCACACTGTGAAAGTGGTGAGAGTGAAAGTTGCAGCCGGACAGATGAACAATGAGCTGAAACTCACTGTAAAGCTCCGTAAAGCCGAGCGGAGCTGCAGATTCAGCTGATAATTCATCACTACCGGAGACACCTTTCGCAAATAGCAAGGTTTTAGCTTTCCATCATTTTCCGTTCAGCACCAAGTGAAAAGACTTCACCCAGCTTGCCTCACTCAGACATTTAGTAAGCGAGTGCCTCTGTGTGATGTGGTGATAAAACTCCTCAGCAGTGAGCGCCAGAGGTTCACCAGAGGTGCAGAGGAAATCGAAAGGAGAACTCCCATTTTTATGGATCACCATTTTAAGAGCTGGATTGAACCCAGAGGCTCAACTATACAATTCACAATATACAAGCGCTTTTGAATTCAGAGAGACTGCACCGGGCCTTTTGTTTGGTGAGACGAAGCTATTGAGCTCTGTGTGTGTGTGTGTGTGTGTGTGTGTGTGTGTGTGTGTGTGTGTGTGTATGTGTGTGCGCGCGCGCGCAGGATGACACACAGACAGTCAGCAGCAGACTGGAAAACTGACATGATACCAGTTCTGTCTGTCTCGCTCCGCTTCTCTCTTTTGTTCAGCGTTAAAGCTACCGGAGGGAGGAATCAGGCGAACAGCTGCAGACACGAAGGATGAAGATCGGTCAGTTCGCCAAACAGGAAGTGGGACAGTGAGACAGGAACCATCAGGGTTTATAAAACTCCTCCTGTCATGTGACTGGTCATGGTTATCCTCCTGAACGCTCTTCCTCTCCCAAAACTTCTCGTCGTTTCACCAGCCAATTCGTTGCCTTTGTCTGTACACTACCGATGTTGCTGCATCAAGTGTTATTAGTGTATGTGTGTGTGTGTTTCAGTGGTGATACCCCCCACCCTTTTACACACACACACACACACACACACACACACACACACACACACACACACACACACACACACACACACACACCACCTCCTCCTCATGGCTGGTTTTCTCAGCAATCAATATTCTGCAGTGGAGCTCCTCGGCCTGCGCCCTGTTAATCCTTGCAGTGTTTGTGTGTGTGTGTGCGTGTGTGTGCTTGTCCCCCAGCCAGCTTGCCTCTTATCAATATCTTCACCTCGCTCTCGGTTCAGAAATGATCCTCTCCTCTTCCCTCCAGCGCTCATCGATCTCTGTGAGAGATGGATGCAATCAGAAATAAGACGTTGTAGTCGGACTGAATACTGAGCGGCTGTCATGTGGACTGACTGGCAGTTAGTGCCTCGAATCTTCCTGCTGTGGGTCAGATTGATTGGGTAAGGGTGTGTTTAAACACGGCTCCTGTCACCGGCTGTGTGTTCCGGCTCAGTATAGCCCTCTTTATATGTTGTGGCACGCTGATATGCGTTTCGGTTGCTGCCTCACAGCAGGAGATAACTGTGCTGACCCGTGACGATTGCAGCCAAACGGTGACGCTCTCACGTTCCCACCGAACCGAGCGCTGTTGTCACGGTAAACTGATTTTCACTGTGACGGCTGATGTTCAACATGTGTGGCCACGCAGATGAGTCGCTGGAAAGCTGCGTTTTATCAGACTGGTGTACTGGATTCGAATCCACCAGTGTGCTGGTTTTCTGTGTGGAGCTTACATGTTCTCCTTGTGTCTGTGTGGGTTTCAGTTTCCTCCCACAGTCCATAGGCATGTTGGTTAATTGGACACCCCATAGGTGTGAACGTGAAAGGTTGTCTGCTAGGAGATGATAGGTGAGGTGATAAAGTCACATTATATGTAATTGTTATTGTCATATTTTGACGTTTCTGGGGAATCAATTGGGAAATGATACTAGATTAAATAAAAAATGCCTTCAATAAAACCTCACATTGCCATAAAGCAGTTCTGCTCATTGATCTGCAGCATTGCCCACAATAGCCTAATGCACAGATACATAGTAAAGGGATAAATAACATGGTATAAAGGTATGACTCGCTGAAGGTAGAGGAATTTTTATCGTCTCACTGCGTTTCGGCTGAGTTTGTGTTTCTGTTCTTACTTTCTTCCAAGTAGCGTCACTATGTTCAGATGTCTCTTTCTGTAATGAAGTCTGTTAGTGTGCGAAGGGTCTCTTCTGGTGGAGAGTTTGATGAGAAGAAACCACTCACATGTCAAGTGTAAAGACACCATTTTGCCTTTTCTCAGGGGGTGATGTGCTGGACTATTTCTTGGCCGGGAGCAGTTACTTCCTGGAGTCTCCACCTGACTGTTTCCTGCTCGGAGCCAAGAAATAATCTGGCACATAAGCCACTGTGAAATGGCTCGATTTTAGACGAACAAGCGAGATATAACATGTTAATTAGTAAACTTTAGAGGTGCTGGTGTGTGGATTTTGTTACCAAAATGTGCTAAGCCAAGCTAACCGGCGTTAGCTTCATAGTTAACGGACAGAAACAAGTGCAGCATCATCAATCTTCCCATCGAACTCTTCTGGATGTCCACTACCACTGTCGCATCACAGCAGCGTTGCAGCTCTGTTTAGGCCCACGGTGGAAACGAGACTGTTATCTCTTGGCTGTTAAAGGGTCCATGTTTAAACCCCAAACTAAATTCAGTCAGTGGGTAAATGAGCTGTGCACCGACTGGATTTATGTTTATTTAAATCACTATGGCTGTGAATATCTTTGACTCTGTTTTGCCTGTCTTTCTTCACTAAGCTGCAGTACCTCGTCTTTATCCTGATATGTGATATGACAGAAGATAAATCTGAGGGGCCACATGATGATTTAGAGGGAGAACAAAAAGGGAGAACAAAAATAAATAGTTCTCTTACCCCCAAATTAGAGCTGCAACGATTCATCGTTTCAGTCATTTTTCAAGCAAAAATGTCAAAACACTTGCTGCTTCCAGCTTCTTAAATGTGAGGATTTGCTGCCAATTTGTCCCAGTGGCCAGTCACAGCACCTCACAGAACCAATCAGAAGTGCTTTGAGGTAGACATGTGGTGATGATGAGGTGTAAAAACGCCCTGAGAGCGCTGCAGCGAGTTGGAAAAAGGCGTTGGTGGGGGAGGAGTTGGGCGTTGAGGAGGAGGAGGGGGGTGGCAGGCTGATGGTGGAGTGAGGAGAGGGCAGCAGTAGACGGGGATGGAGTTGGCAGGGTGAAGGGGTGGGGGGGGAAGGGAGGCCAAAATTAAGGGAGATAAATGAGGAGGTGGGAGAGTGATGGGTGGGGGGAGGTAGGTAGGTGGAAGGATGCCAATTTGACAGCTAGGGACGCTTCAGGGTCCGGCTCTGCACCACCACTGCCTGTAAAACAAAGAGAACAAAGAGGCTGAGCAGAGGAAGAAACCCCCACCCCCCCAACTCCCTTCATGCGAGGGGAAAAAAAAAATCCTCCTTAATTGATTTTCTTAATGATATTCATTTTACACCGCGCCGCTGAGGACGGACTGCGCTCAGATTGAGAGTTAGAATACTGGAGTTTCACCAAAACATGTGTATGTGCATTAATCCGAACAGTGATGATGCACTTCTGTAATCTCACACGAGGAATTAAAAGGACAAATATGAGTCAGAGAAAACTGAAACTTTGTATTTAGACCAAAGACCAAGTTTTCTTTTTATTGCATTTCATAGATTTGGTCTCATTCATGGATGGGTATTTCCAAATAAAACTCATAAAAAATCTGTGTTCTTATAAACACAGAACATTTTGGATAAAGACCATTGTTGCAACATGTTGACTTTAATCTTGCCAGGTCTTAAAAAAGCTTAAGATTTCAAATTTGTGTATTAAAGGCAGACAATAATTAAATGTGGATCAAATCTACTCGACAATCTACTAGTTCACCGCAGCAGTTTGCCAAAAGATTCAGACAAAAAAGTCAATAAAATAACATTTAGACAGCAACGAATCAGCATGCATTGCAGTTTGTGTAAAATAAACGAGCGTTGACACAATTAGTGGATTCATCGATCGACAGAATTTAATCGACCACTTATTGATGTCATTGTTTGACTTGAATGCGTTTGGTTTTTGGACTGTTGGTTGGAACCCTGGGCTCATGGAAACCACTAATTGTGGTGATTTTTTTTACTATTTTCTAATATTTTATCGACCAAACAATTAACTGAAAAAATATCAATCATCATTCACACACAGCATGTCAGCGAGCGAACATGCAGGGTGCTGCCTGAACAACATCAGGAGCCATTTGGGGATCAGTGTCTTGCCCAAGGACACTTCGGCAACCCTGGGATCCGTGGACGCCCCGCTCTTCCTCCTGAGCCACAGCCGCTCCGGCCAATCCACAGCTCGGTGCCTTATTACATTATTGAACTGTATATTTCCCCTCATACCCAGTAATCACGGTTGGCTGATTTGTTACTGAACAGTGATTCTGTGCTGCTCTGGGCTCCTCTAGTACAACACGCTCATCTCAGTGTATGATTTGTGTTTGCAAAGAGGCTTCACGGCCCTCCAGCGGCTCTGTCTGCGGGGATGCAGGAGATGAAGGCATGGGTGGAACAACCTGGAGAGATTATTACTTTTTACAGAACAACATTTCACATAAGTTTGCAGCAGACAGACTTTTTTTTACAGGACTGAAAAAGGTCATTCTTCAAGTCTGCAAAAGTCTTGAAATGCCCAGAAATGTGTGCAATCAACACATGAACTCACATCTCAAGTAGTCATGTTATGGGACTTTACTACCTAAAAGTATTTGGGAGTGGATGAGGGAGAGATGGACAAAAAAATTGGGCAAGAGAGAGAGTTTAGTTTTCTGGAAGGAAAAAAAAAAAGATAATGTAATTTTCTCCCCTGTGGATTTCCATTTTTTTCTAATCATTGATTTAAAATGACGCCCCATTGTTTTCAGTGATGATGTGTCGACGACGTCAGAGAGAGGATGAATTAGAAAACGGAGGAGATGACGGGGGAGGAGAGCAGAAAAGAAAGGGGGTGAACAAAATGGAAGGGAGTTAGGAAAGATGGGAGTCTGGAGAGAAGAAGCAGGAGGAAGGAGAAAAGGAAGGAGGAGATGGGAGAGGAAGGGTATGAATGGAAGAGGAGGAGATGAGCGCAGAGAGATGCTTCCTTCCGTCTGTCCGGTGGCTAACCTGATTAGCTTAGCAACGCCATAGGACCAGATCCGGCTGTTCTGCTCTGGAAACACACACACACACACACACACACAGAGTAATGTGCAGACTTGTGATGCTCTGCTTTCTGCTTTCACATAAACACACCAGCTGCAGCAAACACACACTGTGCAATGATTCCCAACCAGGGGTGTGTGTACTCATCCACATATTGGTGTTTAGGAGGAAAATAAACACGCAAATAGTATTTAAAAATTGCTGTGATGTTATGATGAGCTGCCTGCGCAGGACACGCCTCCCACTAACACAACATGTGCTGTGATTGAGAGTGCATGAAAACTAGTCAAAGGGTAATTCCGTTATTTTTAAACCGGGGTCCTGTTTTTACATATTTTGGGGTCTAAATGGCTAATAGTTACCAAAAGTTTTGGAATTTGTCCAGTAGCTCGCCTCAGCCAGCAGCCGGCTGCAACGTAATCCTTGTGGGTGACTGTGCCCGTGAAACTCTGTCCACTTAAAGTGTTTGATTTTGTCACTGACTCTGGTTCAGACTGTTATTCTAAGTGTCTGACAACATTATGGAAAGGATCCCTGCAGAGACAGAGCGTTTGTTAAAGAGTAAAGATCCTTTTTGTTTAAGCAGAAACAGAAGTCTCACTCAAGAAATCTCGCGAGAGGTGAGAGGTTGTTGCAGGGAGACGGCAGTAGACATGTGAGTTTGAGTTCTTCTTACTCTTTAACAAAAAGATCTATCTTTGTAAAATATGTAAAAATAGGGCCCAGGTTTAAAAATACCGGACTTACCCTTTAACAAGAAAGTCAGAGTAGCTAAAGGTTAAGGATAAAAGGTCGAAACATCCAGCGGCTGCTTATTCCAAGTTCTAGTTGACCAAAATAGAATAATAAAAGGTTAAAGTGACAGTTTCAAGATCACTATGTCTTGTATGGAAAAGTTCTTTTTCACTTTATTTAATGTGTTAAATAACCTCATGACGGGTGGAGTCGATGAAGCCGTACTTGAGCTCATCTGACATAAAAGGTTTGAAACCGCTGATGTAGAAAACTGATAAAACAGAACGGGGAAAACCTTTTAGTTTCAGTGTGAATGTGTTTTAAATTCTCAGTCGGTGGAGCTGCTGGACGGCTGCTGTGTTTCCTGCGAGCAAATATTCTGTGAATATATTTCGCTGTGATGCAGAACTTATTGCCTCATGCTCTCATCCTCACTGTATTTATTTATTCCTCCTCGTACTTTCCACCTGCTGCTCCCTCTTCTTCTGTTTTCCTTACTATCCCGCGGCCAATCTCCTCTTTTCTTCTTCTGCTCCACTGTCCACAGCTCCAGCTGTTCTCCCTTTTTCTGCCTCTCCATCAACCAGAGCTGAAATCTCTGATCTTCATCTCCTCCCTCCGCTTGTTTCTCCACCGGCAGTTTTCTCCTCCTGCCGCCCCACAGCTGCTCTTCCATTTTCCAAAGCTCACGTTCAGCCTCTCAGCCTCCTGCCTCTTCTTGATTGTCCATAAATCGAGCTCCTCCTCCTCCTCTTCTCCTTCCTCTACCCTCCTCCTTGCCGCTCCTCCCTTGGTTTGTCCCAAAATCATAATCATGGACACCCCTCCTCCTCCTCCTCCTCTTCTCAGTTTCTCTCCTACAAGCCTTCTCCTTTGTTCTTTGATGAAAGTTTCTTCTCCTCTCACCTCCACTCTGGTTAAAAATAGACAATAGAGAAAAGAGGCTGTTAATTATTCATTCTGGGTGCACTCTACTGCTTTGCACCTCTCATAATCTTCACCACAGTCGTCGTCGTCATCATCATCATCACTCAGCTGAAAGCAGCAGACTCATTTGGGGGGAAAAAAACCCTCCAGCTGAGTCTGTATGGAGTTTCATGATGAGAGCTTGATTTACTAAAACATTAGAAATGCTTCAATATTGAATATTTTTTTAAAACTTGTTTTTTATTGCTTTCGTGACTTAGTTAAAAAAAAAATCCTGTTATTACTTCAGTTTTTTATTCATGTTTTATTGTTTGCACACTTTTGAATAACTGAAAATCCTGCAGCATGTAATGCAGTTGTTTTTTTATAATAATGTATGAAATGGCAACGTGGAGAAAACGTAATGATGAACCCACAGAGAGTTATCCCCCTCGGCTTTACTCAGCTCCAGTATAATCAAACAAAACTTCTTGAATATCGAACAAAAATAAGAATTTGAGAGAGAATAAAACTCACTGAAGCAAACAAAACGTCATGTCAAAGTAATTGTGGTGGTCTTTTCTTTTTCTTCTTCTTAAAGACTGGATAAACTTAAAGCAGGTGAAGTACCACGAGCCTCACTGACGAATGTGACTTTGAGTCAAACGGCCGAGGTTTATTTGCATCAATACAGAATACAAGTAAACCGTGTTGTCTCGAGAGCAACCAACTAACAAAGAAAAGGTACAGTGTTTTATACCTTTAAACTGGGCGGTGGACGTGATATAATATTGACAGAATATTAATAATTAACTGAAAATCCTGTTTTCCCATATTCCTTCCTCCCTCCATAAACAACAAGGTCAAAACAGTTTGCTCTTTTTCTCCCGTCCTGCTTGTAAGGACAAGTTCTCACACACACACACACACATGCAGGGCCTCGTCTTTTATGAGTACATTATTGTGTATAGTGAGATTACATCACAGTGTATTTTGTATGGATAAACTAACAGTTACAGTATATAGATAGAATACGTTACAGTTGTTATATGTGGATTAACTAACAGTGTACATTAATTTCTCACTTCCACATAATTTAATTACTTAAATAATAATAATAATTAATTAAGTAACTTTTATGCCACTTATCTCAACACTGTTAGCTGCATCGTACAGTTTGAGAAGTGTGTGTCTCTGCGAAGGCAAAGTGCATTCAATATGGTCTATAATTATTTCTCTTAAGAGACAGACAGA
>LKNJ01002492.1:28453-60909 GCA_002120245.1 Maccullochella peelii
GTAACTTTTATGCCACTTATCTCAACACTGTTAGCTGCATCGTACAGTTTGAGAAGTGTGTGTCTCTGCGAAGGCAAAGTGCATTCAATATGGTCTATAATTATTTCTCTTAAGATACAGACAGAACCAAAGACAAAAGCAGACAGACAGAGAGAGAGAGACAGAGAGAGAGAGAGAGACAGACAGACAGAGAGACAGACAGACAGAGATAAAAGCGTGTTATTGTGTCTGATCGCTCTAAACCCTGTTTATGTGTTAATCTATCAGGCAGGAACGCTGCTGTTCATCTGTATGCAGATGAGGACAGCTCATTACTGAGGACATTAATAGACCACACACACACACACACACACACACACACACACACACACACACACACACACACACACACACCTTTAGCTCTCCTCAGTTTGGCTGACTGGGGGAAAATGGAGCTGAGGAGGAGGAGGAGGAGGAGGAGGGAACAGAGGATGTAAGAGTTTAGCGGTGGCGGGGGGGGGGGTGAACCGATAACCAATAACCAATAAGATGATGGAATAACACCTTTATACTGAACAGGTGATATTTGTTACACTGTGCTAAATACTGTAGTTGTAATATTGATTTGTCATTTGCTTTTTTTGGCTTGAGGAGGAAATTTGATATCCGGCTGCTGATATTCTGTATCTTTCTTATTATCAACAAATCCCATGAAAAGACCAAAACCAACGGTGTGTCAGTCCGTCTCTCAGTCCTGTCTGACTTCCTGTCTGTAACTCTCAGCTTCAAGCCCATTGGTTCCTACTGAAGATGTAAATCTTTAAATAAAAGGTAAAAAAAAAATCCCCTAAAACAGCTGCTCACTGTAGTTTTTATCAAATAAACAGGAGGAAATAGTGCATTTGTTGGGGACTATTTTCAGCAGCGGATGAATCCACATGTGGCGCTCTAGTGAGTATTTGGGGCAGCAGGACGGTGTGTGTGTGTGTGTGTGTGTGTGTGTGATTGAGTCCAAATAAACTCCAGTGTGTGTGTGTGTGTGTTCATGGTGATGAAGGAACAACAGTGAGGCTCACTGACGGTTTCTGGAGCAACAGTGGAGCTCTGTGGCTCAGAGGAAGAAGATACACACACGATAGGTGTTAGTCGGATCAATTCATTGATTGTTTTGGGTTTTTTATGGGATTTAGTAACAATAACCTTTTAACATGTTGATGACAAAACAGTGACTGTTTTGCTTTTGAATCGTCCTTTCCTTGTTTTTTGAGTGAGTTAGATAACAATTATCAATTTTGGCACATTTTATTTGGTACTGATAATTATTATATTACCGGGGTTCAAACAAAGTCTTTAAAGTTAGGCTTAATTTTAACCGTTATGTTTTCAAGGTTAGGAATATGCTTGAATTCAGATATAGTCCTTGAAAAATGCTTAGATTTTTCAACATAATCTGGTGTTTCATCATCGGCACAATCACTCATGGAAACCAAAAGTCTTTTAATATTTGAAATGAAACGATCCCGTCGACATATTTGTTTGTTGTCTCCTGGCATTTATAGTAACAGTTTAGATGTGACGATAAAGGCTTCAAATGTTTGTTTTAGGTGTCTTGAAAGTGCTTGAAAATGTTTTGAATTTTACTTTTAAAAAGCTGCACGAACCCTGTTTTACATTCAGTTACCAGCTATTGTCATAATATACCAGTAGTTTCAAGTTGTTGCTGATAAGTTGAACTTGGTGTTTCTTATTTAAATCAGAAATGACTTCCCTTCAATGTCACAAGAGCAAAAGAACATCTTCACAGTGTCAAGAAATGCCTCCACGTTCAAAGAAACGTTCACCTGCTGGATTCTGGAAAAGGAGTGCTGTTCAGCTTCTCGAGGCAGATGAGCCTCCTCATGACTTCATCAGTGCTCATCTTCCAAGAGTCTTTATGAAAAGTGAAATCAGACAGATTTACCATTCGATAGCTTCCACGGGTCTGAATGTGAATCCTCTGTTCTTCAGTCCTCCGACGCCGCGACAGAGACATGTAGGCTAACCAGTGATTACTGCGTTGAGATTATATGGTAATTGAAAATGAGGTAATGTGTGCCGGTGATGATAGTAATTGAAAAGGAATTAAGAGTAGATTAAAATACGGTCTCCTTTGATCATTTGTCAGGGTTGATTCATGAGCCTGGCTGTGGTGAATTAACAGCCTCAGAATAGTCTCCGAGCTGATTAGCATGCCGAGCTGGAAGTGCAGGGTTTTGAATAGGTTTGAAATCGAAAGGCCTGGAATGTGAGCCCTGGAAATCTCGAGTATTTCTATTTTTTCCCTCCTGGAATTACACTTAACTGTGAGGAAGTATTAGCCGGCGGTCTTACTGCATGTTCGCTCCCTGAACATTGTTTCAGAAACAAATTGTGGACCTGTTGGCGCTTTAATCATTGGTGTCTTATCATAATTGGCTGATTCCATTTAACGAACTCTAATAACACATTACAACCTGCAGCTCACAGTGTCACTTAGAGGCGACATTTTTAATATTTAATGTCAGCAACAAAAAGCTGCATACAGACACAGTGTTTTTATTTCTGATCTGCTCCACATGCGTGTGTTAAATGAAATTGGAGCCTGAGGCCAAGCGTACGTCAGTCAGCTGTTATGAAACTGTCAATCAACAGCACAAAAATGGGGCACTAAAACAAATTAAACATAACATTTAAATAATAATATTTTAGTAACTTTTAGTAACGCTAAACCAAAAATTAGTCTTAGTCTGTTGTTCTTAGTCTGTCCTGCATGTCCTTTAGATTTGCTAACTTTGGAAAAGCACTTTTTGGTTATTGCTTGAAATGTGCTCTATAAATAAACTGTTATTATTATTATTAATCATACAAAGGGGGATGAAGACGCACACTTTCAGTTCCTCTTCTTGCTTGTACACACGAAAAAGTGACAGTAGTGGCTGTGTGAAGAACAACAAAACCCTGCCTTACTTTGGCACCTCTGCACACCTGGCAACGTGGCTGCGTTAAGATGTGCGTCGGATCCCTCGCAGACACACTGTCTACCTGTCAGTTCGTACTGCTGTCAGATGTGTGTTACACCCTGGAACAGGTATGAGCGCAGAGATGTGAACGCAGTCATGTGAAAGAACAAATGAGACACATTTGATGTCACAAAGTGCTAAAACGGGATTTTTAAACCAGTCGAGATGTTTGAAAAATGCCTTTTAGATCACGTTCCCCCGATCATATTGTGCACATATTTAACAATATATGCAAAAAATTATATACTTATATCAAAATCCAATCATGTTTTCTTCCTGTAAAACAAAATATGACGCGTTCTTCTTACGTGAGCTTGAACCAACCAATTTCAAGCAATAACATCATGACATCCACCCGTCAATCAATCTTCAACTTTTAGCGGCGCAGAGCTAAGATTTACGAAATATTCATCCTCTCCCTCGTCTTCCTCCACCTCCTGCAGGTGTCTGATAAAGTGTGTGTGTGTGTGTGTGTGTGTGTGTGTGTGTGCGTGCTGGAAGACTTCACAGTGAAGCAGGAAACACTTGTCGTCTAGCAGTTCAACTTAAATTTATAGATTCTGGATTTTTATTGAAGGAGAAGGAGTAGATGTCATTTCAAAGATTTTAACAACAGCTTTTTCTTTTGTAAAAGAACGTACAGTATCTTTGCTGTCTGTCAGCTGAAAATGAATAATTTCTTCTCTGTTGCAATGACAAGAGCAGAAATTGCATCTTTTCTTCTGCATCTGCCTTTTGCTGACGCATTAAATGCACCACGTGATGATGACCGGATAGGTGGGTGACACACTGAAGCCTTTCTAATTTAATGACGCAGCTCTTTGGATAGCTTGGCTGTTTCCAGACCCACATGGATGCTACCAGTTATTGTCAGTGTGTGTAGTCGCACTGGCTGCCTGGCTGCAGCGAGGAGGCTAATCCAGTGTGACGAGCCCCGGGAAACTCCTCCTCTGAGAGCCCTCTTTAATGGACAGATATGGGTCAGTGCTGCCACATGGACTCACTACAGGAGCTGCAGCAGGAGTACACACAACTATCTTTAATTTTCTTTAAATAGGAGCTGAGGAATCCCCTGCAGCTGCTCATTGTTTTTAATTAAATGTGCAACAACAGCAAAAAGAGGTTTAAATTTGGAATCAATATTAAAGTGAATATATTTAAGTATATTTAAATACATTTTTCAGTCAAATGTGTGTGTTTCAGATAACACTCATCGCTTCATGTGTTTCAGTCTTCCCTCGGCTGTCCATCCATCTTGCTTTAGGCTTCTTTGTTTTTCTCTCCACACCTGGAGGCCTGCAGAGTCCAGATCCCCTTTAATGAGAAAAGGGTTATTTTAAAGATATGACTTGGTGCTGTCAGGGGGGTAATATGACTAATAATGAGTATGTGTCACATTTCTGAAACCTTTCCTTTATGTTTTCCTTTGTAATATTTTTCTCAAGTACAGTTTTGAGGAGCTTTTCCTTAAGTATTTCCAGGTTTATATATACAGATATCTGTCCATAAGCATCAGTTTGGAAATACACACACACGATATAAATCGAAAGGTAGAGCTAAACATCTGTATAGACTATATATGTAAATACACACATATATAAATGTAGATTATATCTGAAAGACAGCTGTCCAAGTCGAGCATTTGTATGTGTGCATCTCTTTTCTCTGCCTCCGTTTTTGTTTCTGTCAGCCGCTGCTGTTGCAGAGCAGCTCTCGTCATTAGCTGAGCAGATTTTTCACAGTCACATCTGTACTGTTGAATTATGCATCGTATTCCTGCTCAGAGTGACGGGATGATGTATGTAAAATAAGCAGAAAATGCGATCCCGGGAATTCTTTTACTGCTCTCGGTCCACCTGTAAACCTGTGTATAGTCACCTGTCTGTCTCTCTACAGTCCTGAAAAGACCAGTTTACTGCGTCATAACTCCGGTGTCACTGAGGTCTTTGCTCATTCATTAATCTTTTCATTGTTTGCAATTGTGTGTGTGTGTGTGTGTGTGTGTGTGTAATACAAGACAGTTTCAGCACTCAGGACCTCATTACTGAAAGTGCAGGTCTCCTTAGATGCTAATAACGGCTATAGAGGTGTGTGTGTGTGTGAGATTGAAATGCTGAAGAGTTTGATAAAAGGAAGATACATTATAAAGGTTTGTTCCAAGGAAATGATGCCGATATTGGACGATTCTGTGCCTCACAGTTTACATGCAGTGCCCTTTTTGTGGAGCGGTGGGTGGACGAGTCTTCCCTTAACGCTAACCGAGTGTTTTAGTTGCCTATCCCTAACCAAACCTTAACTGTAGTTTATTTGCTGTAATCACGATCTTTCCCTCGTGTTATAAAAGTAAGAGTTGGCCTTGCACGTAAAAAAAACATTTTAACAAAACATAATGCAGGTTTTGCAGAATCATCTAATATTCCCGTTCTTGTCTGGTTGGTTGTGAACATGAAGCAAATTTTCGCCTTGTTTTAACAAAGCTTTACCACTGGAGTGTTTTCGTCTGTCCCATGTTTATTCACCTCCAACAGCCAATGTAACATCAGTACATATGTTAGCTCTAGCTGTTAGCTAGCTCACGATGTAATTTGTGTGACAGCTCGGGCTCTGACTTTCCTCAGACCTCAGCAGGAACTCCAGATCTGTTATTTTCCTCCAGATCTTCTTTTATTTTACGTTTATGAAATCAAGTCCTACCGCTTCAGGACAAGCGCAGATGTTTGGCTCAAGTTGAAGCACTTAACCTCGCTTTCTTTCTATCTCTCTATCTTTTTGTATTCACTTGTGTCTTTCCGTTGTCTTTGCACTCTTTACTTTACCTCTAAAATTCCCTTAGAGGTGTCTACCACTTTTACATTTTCATATATAATACCTGCTCTGCTTCTGTCAATCACTGACTGATCTAACTGTGGTTAAATCTACTAAAGCGTTCTCATTTTTTGGACTGATCGGAGGAAAAGTCTGTGAGGTGGAAGGAAGACGGCTGAGACTTTAGAGGAAGCACCTCTCAGTGTGATGTTCCTGCTACCAGCGAGGCCTGCAGGTGCTGCACACTGAGCAGCAGTTGGCGTGTTGCGTTTGATTTGCCTGCCTGCCGTGTCTCTGCATCGTGTTTCTTGTTTCCTCTGATGTTTGGGTTAAACCGGCGGAGCAGCTGTCATGGCTGCTCCCATGGATGCCGACACTCACAAAGCGGTGAATAGAGAGATTAAAAACGGCTTAAAATGGTTTCATTCATGAGAAGGTGACTAATCTGAGTTTAGGTGGATTTACGCGGCGCTGCATGCAGAGCAGGCACATTCACAGACAAAAGATATTTTTCTATTTCGAAAGAGAGTGTTGTTGATTTGGTCTTTGGGTAGATACTTCCAGTCATGTTGACTTAAATGAAAGTGTTTCCATTTGTAATCTTTTTTGTTAGAGTTGATAATGATGCTTGAGATGGAGGATCTATCATGCTACTGTTCCACTCACCATCATTTAGTCCTCTGTTAGTGAGTAAACAAGTGTGCAGATGATGACAGAGGAAGTGTTGAAAAGAAAAGAACGTCCACATGATGTCAACATGTGCATTTGGGCATTCACTTGCACTTGTAAGTGTTCAAAGCATTACATTTAAAAGTTATGATGCATTTGATTGATTTCACCTGTTCAGTTAACTGTTCACTTCATTAACGGGGCAGTCGGATGAAGAGCGGAGGAGGTGCAGCAGAATGATCATAGGTGATGATGAAGGCGTTCTTCGGAGGATTTCCTATTTGCGTCACCAGTGCCACGAAGCGTCGCACCTGTCGCCTAGCAACCTTGACAGCTGCAGTTGAGGTTTGAGGCTTTTAAGGCCCCTTGGTTTTTTAACATTTGTATCGTTCGCTATTCGAGTGAGTTGAAACCCAATACTTACATTTAAAGGTGTAATCCTGCTCGGCCGCTGTTGACGGTGCGTTTGGGAGCGCCACATTCTCTTGAGCCTAACGAAATAGGACGGCATTGTTGCGCAACTGTGACACATTCGGTCTTCAAATGCACCCTCGAAGCATGCGGACCCTGAATTGAGACGCAGCTAATATTTGTGTCCTTGTGGAGTACAAACTTGCGAGCTTTATGTTGTCTTCTTGTACTACAGAGATCTATACAGACAAAAGCTCTGTTTAGAAATGATGCTTTGTTCTTGCAATAAATCTTTGAAGATTCACATTTGTTGTTACTGTCCAATGCGTCTTTGGTTTGAAGTAAACTGGCCTTTAGAGATCTCATGGAGGATGCAAGAATGCAGTTTGTGAAAGACCCAGTATTTGTAAATGTAGAGAACAACATGATCAGATATTCACTGTAATGTGTGTGAAGGGTGGAGGTGTTGTTGTATCCACCTGTTTGCTGCATGAACAACTCTTAACGTTTCTAAAATGCCCTGTTTAGTGTTGTTCTCCTTCTCTTACTTTTAACCTAAATATTCTTTCCCTGCTATTGGACATCATGTTATTCTGGTGATTAAAGATCCTTCGACTGTTGGACCAAGACCATTTATTTCTCTGGATCATTTACAAGCTAAATGCCTGAAAATGCTTATTTGATTGTATAATCCCGTGTGTCGATCTATAGAAATTGATCTTGCCTAATACTGCACTCATACAGTTTGATTGCTTTGTTAGTCATGACATAAATGTTAAAAATGAATTCAGATGCACGTATGAGATGTTCCCGTTTTGTCTCTTCTGGTCAGGATGACAGTTCACTGAGCAGCGAGGAGGAGGCCGAGATGAGCGAGCCCACGTGGCTAGCAGCTGATCTGGGAGCAGCGTCTGACCTGAGCCCGCCGAGCCGAGGAGAGAGGATGCGCCACAGTCCCCAGAACACGCACAGCAAGGAGGACGACGGTAAGGACCAGGAAGTTAAATCTGACCTGCTCTTAATTTCACATGTTGAATGAGAACGCTTCTTCTTCAGGAGCCGAGAACAACCTTGTTTTGTTTGGGAGATTAGAAAGAGATTAAGGTCACAGAATTTTATCAAGTATCTTCAAAATGACTTTAGAGGTTTTATGAGCAGCATCTTAACATCAGTAGTTTTCATTTTTGTTTAATTGTTTTAAACCGGTGAGACCATAACCAGGAAGATCATGAACAACAATGTCTTACACTGTGAGCCAGTGGGTCTGATTTGAAGGGGAAATCTGCTGGATTGCACAAATTAGCTCAATTTGCAGCATTTTGGGAGTTTCAGGTGATGACAGATGGTGGACAGGGAGAAAAGCTGAAGTGAAAAAATATATATCTTCTTTATACCTCTTTCGGTAAAATGAAAGAGAAAACATGGAGAGACGCCCAGTAGGGAGGAATCAGTGTAGGATTTCACCACCGCAGCACTAAAAACATGTATCATACTTTATATACTACATTATATTCTTTCATTGACTTTGTGATATAGACAGATGGTACGTTCTAATATAACTTTGGTGATTGTGGAGAGCAGATTGGTTGCAGTGGAGATGGCTTTACTAGATGTGTGTTACTAAAAAGCAGCAGATTAATGACCCGTTCTTTGACTTCCTTCATGTTTTATTTACTACCAACAATCTCACTGGCATCAGAAACTTTAAGGGGAAAACACAAGCAGCCCAATCAGACCAATCCATAGACTGTATAACGGAAGTGGACGTAGCCTCCGTGACGTCAACCATTGGTTTGTGGACTACCGTTTTGAAGCCTCGAGTTTGGCATTTTGGCCGTCGCCATCTTGGTTTTTTATGGCTATAAGTGACCATATTTGGAAGTTGAGGGTGGAGCTGGGGATCTGAGAACACGAGGACACTATGCACGCCCGCCTAGCAAGCCGACTGCTTCTGGCTTCTTTTATTAGAACCAGTGGAGTCGCCCCCTGCTGGCCATTAGAAAGAGTGCAGGTTTAAGGCGCTTGGACCAATCACAGTTCTTATGGTGTCCACATGATATGTGTGTAGCCGCCACAGCTCCGACATGTAGTTACATTTTGAGAAGTAGCTACAGCTCAAGCTTTTAAGCTTTAACATACATTTGTTTATGTTCATTATACCTGAATGCCTCAATTATTTTGTAAGTTATATACACTAATTATATTTAGGTATAGCTGTTAATTGTAACATTGAATGCTGCATGTTACACATTTTAATTTTTTCACACCACTAAGTGTGAAAACTGACAGTTAATGCCTTCACAAGAGCTGCAGTACCTTTCAACTGCCTGTTCCTTTGCTTTCCTTTGTGCTTTTACACTCTTCTGTCGGTTTCTCTCTCTCGCCGTCACTGTTACGCTGCCATTGTTTCACGCTTCACACTCAACATGGCAGTCCTGGAATATCGCTGCATTATGAGAGACGTCTTCCAGGACTCATACATACTGTACAAGCAGCAGATTGTGTGCGCGTTCAGTTTTTCAGCCCTTTAGCAGACTGTCAACGGCAATAACAAGTGATTGAAAAGGTCATGTTATGGAAGCTCTCTGAGTTTTTGGGTTTTGGAGGGTCAGGATGGAGACCCCCTTTTGTTACCTCTTTCCCTCACAGTGCTCTTTCTCGCTCTGTCGCTTCATACTGAACTGCCATTCTTCTTCTCTCTACCTCCTTGTGTCCCTTTGTTACTCTCTCCTCCCACCTTTCCTGCTTTGTACCTGCCTGTCACCCCCCCTCCACACACACACACACACTCTTTTACTTTCTCTCTCTCTTTTCTGCTTTCACACTACTCTGCTCTCTCTCTCTGCACTGAAAGGCTTCCTGCCTTCCTCACTTTGAAGGCAGCCGTATTTTTTCATAATGCTGCAAGGATACAGCAATTACCTGCTCCTGTTAACAAGTGGGCTGTGTGTATATTTGTGTGTGTGTGTGTGTGAGACCTTACCCATGCATATTTGAATGGTACTGTAATGCACTGTACCCAATACTGAGTGACTGTGTGTGTTTTTCTGTTGTTCCTTTAAGCTGTTAATGTGCAAAGACAACAGGGCAGGAGTGTAGTGAAACAAGCCCAGGTGTGTGTGTGTGTGTGTGTGTTGATGTGAGTGGGGTTGACGGTTGAGTGCCAGGCGGAAGTAAGTGCTCCAACCAATCTCCATCAAGACCTTACTTTCATGCAAACAGAGTGGACGGTATTATTATTGTCACACGTGAAAACAGAAAACATCACTTCCTGTGCAAGAGAGGATAAAAAAGACAGTTTAAGTTTATTCTTTATTTGTCATATCCGCAGCAATTAGAGTGAAGCAGTTTTTGGCACTAAATTCTTGTTCTCAGGCTTCCTCCAAGAATGCTCATAGAAAAATGTGCAAAAGAAAATGACAGGTAAATGAGAAAAAGAGAATCTAAGACATAGTGACCAAACTGCAACCGCTTCACAGCGTTAACCACGCGTTTATTATTGTTACAACGAATGATGAATGTCCGGATGATGAATGTCCGGTACGCCAGCATGTATTTTGGGAGTCATTGGCAAACGACCTATTCTGTCATTTTTGGAGTCATATCTCCTGTCACCGGTAGGGGGCGCTAATTTAGGAAACGCTCCCGTGGGTCGTATTGGAGGTTAGGAACAAACGACCTATGTGGTCGTGTGGGTTGGAGGACTTGTTGGACAGTTGTGTGTTGGAAGAAAAGGTGGAGGAGACGTGATGTTGTCACAGTGAAGCCTCATAGGGAGGAGTGATAGTCTTTGTGCCTAAACTTAACCAAACTTTAACTGCAGCAGTTGGCAAATGAGAAAACAGTCATGTGAATAATTTGTGTGCCTGTTTGGGAAGACACTAGCAAACTGTCGCCCTGCTCATCGGGGCATCAGATCAGAAAACACTCGTGTAGTTTCGGAAGACAAGGACAAACAACATATGTTGTTGTTGTTGTTGTTGTTCAGTTTGGAGATATGGGGAACAGCTACGATAAAACTGGCAAAACGAACTACAGTGTCCAAAAACTGCTGCCAAAATAGCTGCAAGGCCGTCGTTAGCAGCATTTCAAGGTGAACAAAATACTGTCATTACAAAACTGATGCAAGTATTTAAAAAGCTGCTATCTGGTTGAGCTTGTTGGCAAACTTCATCTTCGAATGATACGTTAATGCTCCAAACTAAAAAATAATAACAATAATAACTAACTAAATATTATCTAATAAAGATTTTCCAGTTCTTTTCATTCTGCCTACATGAATGCTGCATAAGTACAGTAGGAGACGGACTGGATATCAGATCAGTCGCTGATGGAAAATTGCAGTTCCTAGTTAGAGGCATCAGGTGTATTTGGTCTTTTCAGGGAGGCTGAATGGAAAACAGGACCAGACTGACAGAAGCAAAACCATATGACTGAGGTTGGGAAGGAAAGGGAGACGTGAAGCAGTAGGGGGGAGAGAAATAATCTGGTAAAAGATGTTGAAAGGAAGAAACTGACATGAGATGGGATGGTTGGAGAGAGTGGCATCATGGGAAGGTGGAGGGGGCGGAGAAGGCCAGCTGGAGGGAGTGCGCTCTGTGTGTGTGTACAGTAGGTAGAGTATATAAGGCCTTGTCATTAAAAGGTCACTCTGTTCCCTACACCCTCATATAGAAGCCAGAGGAGGGTTGTAGGCGTCCAAATGACTCAGAGGAGCTGAGAGGCAGAGTTGAAGTGCCTTTCCTGCTCAATTAGACTCCAATCCAGGGAAGACAGACAGGCAGCAAAGCCTCCTCTTCCTTCTCTAATGTACACGGTTGTTAGTGATGTTTGAAGCCATGGCCTGAATGCTGGCCAGATAGATGGAGCCATAGGAAATGTTCAGGGTCTTCCCAGGGGTCTTGAAAACTGAAATGTGTTAGTGGAAAAAAACAACAACAAGGCCATACCTATTTTTAATTTTTTATTTTTTTTTCCTTGAAAATGAAAACATGTCCTTGAAAGAAACTCACCCTGACTAAAGACCCTTGATTTTTGTTGGATATTACTTTCCTTTTAGATTAAAACATGAGCTACAATTTTAATTATTTTTTATTTTATAATTTTTTTTACGCCGCTGTATTTTGAACGTGTTAATTGGACTACCCTACTAGCCTCTGCAGTTGCCCTCGGGGGACAAATAAAGTCATTTGAATTGAATTCTGAGATATGAAATTTCATGTTGTTTCTCGTATTTGACCATGTTCAACCCCTCGTGTTCCCAGTTAGTTTAATTTCAGTAGTGCTTTGCAATTAGCACAGCCGCGCTTCCTCCCCTCCTTTCACTCTGAACAGGTGTCTGAGAGCAGTGCTGGTCACGGCTTCCGCTGTTGCTATGAGAGTTTATAAAAACCTGTTTTAAGTGCGGCGCTCTTTAAAGTAAAAGCTGAAATATTTTTAACCTTTTATTACTGTGTTCTGCCAGTGCTGAAAGCCCACTAAACTCTCAGCGCTGTGGGGAAATCGCAGCAGGAGCTCTTTCCTCTGACAGGGAGGAGATGGTCTGAACACGCAGCCAAAGAGCTTGTGGTTAATAATATCAGGTTGGTGTTTTCCTAACCTGCATGCTGTCAGGGCATTTAACCGGAGTAGGCAGCTCATTTCAGCAGAGCAGATGGTCTGCACACACACACACACACGCCAATGTCCAGCTGAAAAGCAGCTAATAAATCACTTTTAAGTTAAGAGCTTCTGACCGCCCCCCTGGCTTTTCTTCTTTTCTGCTCCACTCAGCTCTACAGTGACAGCGGAGTGAAAAGCTCTTACTGTATGATGGCTCAGACTGGCAGTTTGAAAACGTGTGGCTCATGGCCGACTGACGAGTCCAGGACAAATTGGTGTTGAAAGAGCCAGTGGCCTCACAGTCCGACGTGTCTGACTCCTCGACTTTCCAGGAAAATCTGTGCAAGTAAACCGAATCAGAAATGTAAAAAATAACTAAAATCCTTACACAGGCAGGTTAACCTTTAAAGGGCAAACCATACACTACATAAATATGGATGGATGTGAGTGCTGATAAAAACAAGCCTGCCCCAAACAAGGAATTTAATTTGCGAATGTCTCATAAGTAAGAAACCAGTTTCAATGGTTTTTTTGTACCTAACTTTAAAGCTGCAGTCATTTAGATGTCGAGTCAGTTCTGCGACCCCCTGGTCATTGAGATCGGTCAAACAATCCATCATAGAAGCATCGCTGGGAAAAGGATCGTTGTTTTCTTCCTTCTTGAAAGCCTTTCCCCGTGAAGATATGTGGTTTTCAAGTGACGGCTGCAAAATGAAGTGCTAGTGGCAAAGCAGTGCACTGCAGCAAGGCTAACCTTGACTCGAGCTGTCGCTGTGAATTTATTCAGCTAATGCTATAGGATCCAACCTTGGACAGAACTCATACTGGCCGGCAGGCGAGCTGGGTTACCAGATCTGCTTGCACTTGCAAGAGATTCATTTCATGACACTATTCTTCAGCTCTTCTTCATGTGTGAGGATGTGTGTGAGTGTGTGCACTCTACGCCTCTCCACATAACTCTGGCTCCAAGGGAAGTGGCCCCTTCACTGCCTCTCAATCCTGGCCAGCGAGCATCCTCTCATCCCTCCCCGAAGCACCAGAGAGACATCCACACTAGATCCCCTCTCTGCTACTGACCTACCCGCCTGAGAGGCTCCTGTCTGCTGTACGGCAGAGCAGAGTGCCGGGGCTCTGCTCCTGGAGCCTCTCATTCTGTCAAAAAGGGGTAGTGATGAAGAGGGCTTGTCAGAAGATGGAGCTTGACAGCACAGGTCCTCTCCACAGGGGATAAACTGAAGAGAGGGAGGGAAATAAACAGAGTCTAGAGGATGGAGGGGAAAAGATGGGGATGACGTCGTCTAGGGAGGAGAAAGAGGAGGAGGAGAAGAGTGCATGGAAACAAGGAGAACAAAATGGCGGGTGATAGATAGGCCGATATATTGATCTGCTGACATGCTGAGCTTGACATTGTCTGACTGCTGGTATTACAGATGTTCCAGTAAAATGTGTTTCCCTCCTTCTTTCTAGTGGAGGAGTGATGAGGGGAAGAGGCAGTGGGTCAAACACATTAGTGGACTGTCATCCTGGCGTCCCTGCATGCCTCTCGTCTCCTATATTTTCCCTCCACCTCTATCCATCCATCATTTAACAAGCTATTCTGCTATTATTCAGAATTTCTTCAGTGCACTGTCTTCAATTGGCAGATTGTGTACATTGTGTCCCATTTACAATAAGCCGGATCATCTCTGTAACAGAAAAAAACTGAATAAAATAAGTGGGACCTAGTGGTATTATCTGGAATACTGAGACATGCACACAGCTAATCCCAAATAAGACTTGAACCGGGATCGCAGATGTCCACACTGTGCATGAATGAATGAATGAATGCACTCGGCATAAGAAAGGAACATTGTCACCTTGTGTTTTATCTTATCCATATCCGTCATCAGGGGCAAAAAAGACATTTAACATTCTACTGAGAGAAGAATCGATCTCACTATCAGAAAGGCAGGCAGGCTCATTGTGAGGTGCAGCTCTTATTTGTCCCGATTATTATTTTGTCCTAACAAGTGGTGTTCCTCAAGGCTCAGTTCTGGGGCCTCTCTGATTTTCTATACACCCCCCCTAACCAGCATTATGTACAACTACAAAATTAATTTTCGTCACGGTGCAGACGATAAACAGCCACTTGCAGCTGATGCCCAGAAATCCACAGTATCAGATCTTTGCTCTGTAGGTGACATTAACATTATATGGATGCTTCAGAACTTTCTGCAATAACTTGACATGACCATATACTTCATACTGTGAGAGGATTTTTGATTTTGCCATACTGTTATTAAAGTTGTAACTCTCCCTTTCTCTCTCACTCCCTCTCTGAGAGTATGTGACCCTCGTGGGCGACGCTACAAATATTGGAATATTGGAAATTTAATTAATTGGCGTTTAATATTGGAAATATTTGTATTGAATATAAAGTACCTTGGTTTGTCAGTTTGTTTATCAGTTTATTACTGACAAACCACTGGATTAACCAAAAACAGTTATACCTGTGTGGTTATTGTATCCGTAACAGTTTCTCAATTCGTTTTCCTGTAAATTTAGGTTATGATATACATGCATATGACAATATAATAATACATTTTATTTACAGTGCGCTTTTCAGGGTACTCAAAGACACTTTACATAAGTTAAAATGGTCACAGAAAGCAACTCACTAAAAACATATAACATACAACATTAAATCACGCATTCTGTTTGTATGTACAGTAAACACACACAGGTTGGTGCTGTAGGCCAGTGGCCCACATGGTCTGATGTGTTAAAGCAGTGCAGCAGGGGAAAGTAGGGCAGTGGGGAAACAAACAACAGGACGACTTTGCCCCCCCCCCCCCCCCCCCCACACACACACACACACGAGTGGGGTGGAGAGACTGAGGAAGGGGATGGGAGGAAGAGAAGAGGGGCAGTGAGGAGGGAGAGGGTCTGAAGTGCAGGATGGATGGAGGGATGGAGGTCAGGTCAGGCATTCAGCTAAATTAGCAAGAGAGGAGAGGAGGCAGCGCTGGATTAAATCATCCTCCCTCTCTGTCACTAGTAAACTGGATTTTACTGGATGGAGGCCAGCAGACCTTGACCAGGAGCATTTCAGTCAGATGTTACAACCAGAGCACAGAAACATACACCCTCCTTAAAACCAGGAGGGATGGTAATGGTGTTTCGGCAGCTTATTATCCGTATGAAATATGCTCATAATGGACGATTCTGCAGCACATGATTTACGTCCAATGTCAAAAGTTGAGTGCCAGTGCAGGAAGCACTATGCCCTTTATTTAGAAAGGTGAGACGTAAAGGCGTGGAGGTCAAGATGGTGGCTGGGTGAGGCAGTGTGTGACTTTCTGGAGACCAGCAGTAAATGTTGTTCTTTTTTAACCTTTAATCCGTGTTTTCGTTGGCTGACCCTACATCTATACTATCGTTAAGTTGCCATAACCACAATCTTTCCCTCGCCTTGACCTCACTTTAGCTGCCACGTGTGGAGATTGTAGAAAAAACAATTAACATTAGAAAACGTCAACTAACGTAAACCAAGGTTGTGTCAGTGTTTTGTCGGGCGGTGGGGTCGTCGAGGGCGACATTTTTCCCTCATTGGACCTGGACTTGAGTTAAGATGTCAACATTTGTCTTGTTCGTACTTTAGTTAATTTAGTGAAGTGAGATCCACCAAGATTTCTGCTTTGAAATGTCGCATTAGTGTTATTACGCACAGTCCAAATACAGTGTGTATCAGTGTGAGAGTATATGAATTATTAAAACACAGTTTGATGGGACTGATCATCAGGTCTGCACGGTTGTGAGCCTCGTCGATAAATGGCAAGGTGCTGCTGCGTTACTGACTGCATGTCTCTCACTTTTCACATGGTATCATGACCAAACTAACAACATCTATACAATGATCATATTCCTGTTTTTTGGTTGTTTTTTTTTAAGAATAAGGCATTTCACAGATATGACATTGCTGCCATGATTGATAGTTACGATCCCTTATAACTGAAAAGATAAATATAAAAGAACAGAGGCAGTTTTGTCAGTCACATCAGTGTTTGCAGTGAAGACTGACAGTTCATTCTGGATCTGTGAACTCACCTGACTAACAAGCTTTGTCATTTGGCTAAATGAATTAACTTGCCGTGTACAGTACACACATTAATTAAACTGTCGGTGAAATCTGATTGTTGTTGTCCCTCAGAGTGCCACATGCATATTAACTGAGATGTTCCAATAGTCTGGTGTGGACTACTTTAGCAGTGCTAAAATGTGCGACTTGGCTCACTACTAAATCTGTTATTGGTATTTTGATTTGATCTGGTCTTTGTAAAGGGTTTTTAAACACACACACGGAACAGAAAGTGACACTTTGGATAAAAGCATCTGCATGGCAATTTCCTGCGCCCAGTGAACTTTAAATTTCAACAGCGTGTCTTATGAATATTTCTCATATAAATGCCTGAAGTGTTGTTACTCCACAGAGGCATTAACATGTGACATTTGTTTTTGAATTTGTTTTTTTTGTGTTTTACCAAATGCTTCTGGATGTTTATCTGTGTTTGCTCTTATTTGTGTGGTTGAAATATGCACATTAATTATTTTTGTATATGTTTGCTTGTGTAACATTATCTTTTTACACGAGGTTGCATCTCATCTAGCTCCATATTAGCGTCCATTGTGTGTTTATATATGCTCTTAAGTCCCTCACCACATACACAAGTGTGTGTTGTGGGTGAGGGAGGCTCTCCACTGAGCGGGGTACAGTAGCTGCTCAATTATTAACACCCCCCCTCCAAGACTTAAACTCAAATAAAAAGCTATGCAATTAATATTACAAACCCTCTGTACTCTCTCACACACACACGCGCACACACACGCAGAGGGAGTGAGGCTGGTAACTAGCCTAACAATTTGCTTACAGTAGTGAACACCAGCTGTGATTGGGCACAACCTGTTGACATATTTATATTGTCTGTATTGTGTGTATGTGTGTGTGTATACGTGCACAAAGCTCTGCTCTTATGTCCTCGTATGTTTGTGCAGTGTGCGCGTGTGTGTGTGTGTGTGTGTGTGCACGGGCGCTCTCCTCTGGTAAGTGCAATTAGCCAGTTGACTTGGAGCAGAGTGCAGCAGCCTCCCGCCTGGCTGTAATGAGGTCTGGAGCTGTGAGAGTCTGAAACCTCTACAACCTTTACACAAGTGTCTGACTAACCTCCATGAGCTCTGCTTTTCCCTGCATGTCAGAGGCTCGCTGGTGTAGTAGAAGTTTAAAGAAACAAGTACACCACACTAAATCAGCAACTGGGCATGTAAGTGCGTCCATTTAGTTGTGTGATGTGCAGTATTTTGTTCAAATGACTTGATGCCAGAAACATTTCTCAGCCACTTATTATCACTTTAAGCCTGAACACTAATCCAGAAAAGCAACAAGTTCAGGCCACTTATCTGCAGATTCTGGGTAAACTCAAAAAATCAAAGTATACAAAAGTCCTTTAATTCATTCAGTATCACTTGATGATATTAAACAGTTACAAGTCGGTGGCATTTATTTTAAAGATCAGCTAGTGTAGAAGAGTAGAGAAATAGTGAATTGTACTTTTTCTACATTTCTCTTTAGTCTTGCTAGCGGCATGGCTGTAGGGATTGCAATGTTGTTTTGTTGGTCTGACAGTCACTTGGTCCACCACTTTGCTCCACAGCTATTGGATGGATTGCAATGAACTTTTGTACAGATATTTATGGTGCCCAGACGATGTATCCTAATGACTTTGATCCTCTGACTTTTCCTCTGGCGCCACCATGAGGTTGACATTTGTGGTTTTGAGTGAAATGCCTCGACAACTTTTGGATAAATTGCCCTAAAATTTGGTGCAGGCATTAATGTCCCCCACAGGATGAATTCTGATACCTTTAGTGGTCCATTAACTTTTCATCTAATGCCACCGTCAGGTGAAAACTTTAATATGTCCAAACACATGACATTTCCATCAGCCTCAGCTGTACTTTGTGTTTGGTTAGAAAACGTTAGCATGCTAAAACACTGAACTAAGATGGTGAACATGCAAACATACCTGCTTACAGCCTCACAGAGCCGCCAGCATGGCTGTAGACTCTTAGTCTTGTTTTTATTTACAGTTTGCATATTCCTCTCCTCGTTCCCTGTTTGTGTCCGAATGTCACACACCCCACATCCTTCACTCTGCACCCTTTTCCTGCCAACCCCCACCCTGCACCGTCCCCCTCACCCAGGTCAACAAACCCAGTAAGGTTCAAGGAGTCTGTGTGTTTACCGCAGCCTTTGTGTGTGTGTGCGCGTGGTTGGGGTAAGACCTTGGGAGTGTCCGTGTGTGTTCTCTTATTGTTTTATGGTTTGGAGGTTTCAGGATGGCCAAAGGTTGGCTCAATAAAATGTGTCCCAATCTGAAATTTGTACCCGTGGTTATCAGCTGGCCCCCTCCTCGGGAACATAAAGCACCACACACACACACGCACACACAGGCACACACACACACACACACACACACACACAGGCACACACACACACAGGCACACACACACACAGGCACACACTGCCTTTTAAGTCAGTGCAATAAGCTAAAGAGTCAGATACACACCTGAGGGACCACCTCACTCTCCAGCAGTAGGACGGCTGGAGTGGGACCTAACTGGCTTAGAGCTGATAACATGAAGAACAGAGAGGGATCCATGTTTCTCTTGTGGCTGTACACACTTTACTGCAGACAAAGAGTCTTTGGGCGTTCATTAGAAAGCAATTAAGTAGCACTGATTAAAAAATAAACCAAATAAACTCAGAGCTTGGGATGGAGGATAGAGATGGGAAAATATTCTCATGTTTACGACCCGCCAGCCGGTTGTATGATTGCAGAATTGGTCACGTGACGGCTAAAAATACCGTGCATTGACAGTACAACAAAAAATCCGTTTAATTTGGGTTTAATTGCATTCATTGACAGACTTTGGCTGACGTGAGGGGGGTCCATGTTTGCTTGGTTTTCAACACCAAGTCAGACATATCAGAGCTTTCAGAAAAAGTCGTATTTTCGACTTGGATGTTGACGTGAACGCTGTTTTAATTACGATAACTTTAATGTCCAAGGACAACTAATGTGCCTTCACTGATTCCTGTTACTTAGCACGACAATCCACCACACAGCACACACAGTAAACCAATCAGAGATGTGATGAGATACAGCGCATTCCTGAACATAGAGCGCGGTCGGTGTCGTTGACAGTGCGGCTGTTGTTGTGAAACTTTGACGAGAGACTGACAGAGATGTACAAAGAGAGTGATGATGGAGAGGGAAAGCAGTGAACCCCGAAGAACAGAGGCTGAACAGAGAGAATGAGAGGAGGGTTGCCCCGGACGTGGACGAGATGAGACGGATGTTACAAAGAGACGCAGGGGTGGAGGGGCTCTAACCCTCCAATCCAAACCACCCAGATGTTGATGCTCCAACTCGCTGTGCCCCGCTGAACATCATCATCTTTCCCTCCATCCATCCATCCACTCATTCCTCTGTTTCCTCTCTATTCCCTCCTTTCTTTTCTTCCCCGCCCACCTCACACAAAACCTAAATCCATCCAGCCCTGAAAATCATAATCATCTTCATCTCCACACTCCCTGTTTCCACACACACACACACACACACACACACACACACACACACAGATCTAGGGATAGATTTGCACTTCATCCTTTACACATGTTGACGTACAACACAGACACACTTTTACACACACACACGCACACATGCATCCGCACACATCGCTGAGCTGCAGTTTAGATACTGTAGCTACCCCTCCATCGCACACACACACACACACACCTCCTACACAGTTGTCATCTGTTGGTTTTAGCAGCATCAGTACATAAATCCTGTCCTAACAACATTAGCTGTATATATATCCAGACTCAAACATGAGTAAACTGTCTGACGCAGTGTTAATGTTGTGATTCATGTCCAGCAGGAAGTTCTTCATCTCCCAAAAGTTAACTTTTCAAATGAAAAAAAAGGATGAGAATCGATCTCTCGTCATTTCTGGTCAGTTTTGACCTTTTGCGGTCCATTATCCGCAGTAAAGCCCGGCCTCGGGGTTATGAATCACTTTCCGCAGGACACGCAGGATGTCAGCTGTCAATCACAGCGAGAAAAATCAGTAGACCTTGGAGGATAAGATCCGTATGCAGCGCGTAACCAATCAGAACCACCTCAGTGTGATACTGTGGTTAGACAGTAGCTGAGACATCATCGTGTCTCTGTGGAATCTGCTTCTGAGATTTCTGCCATTAAACGAACTTTTTGAAGCAATAAATGTGGAGGTAACCATAACTGACGACTGAGTAAGGGTTTGCACTGATGCAAGACATCTGCTGTTCCAACTTCTTAAACCTGAAGATGTGCTGCTTTATATTATATCACTTTAAATTAAATATCTTTGGGTTTTTCGTCTGTTGGTCGGACAAAACAAGTAGTTTGAAGGGAACCTGTGACGGACACTTTACTCACTGAACCATTAAGCGATTAAGCAAAAGACAGAATCAAAACAGGATTAATCAATAAGAACAAACAATAATCATCATTTAACTCCCTGATAAGATTCTTCCTCTGACCTAAACGTCCGACGCGTCTTGTTCTCACCCTTAAAAATGTTCACATTAATAAACAGATGATTCTTTTTTAATGAGTCTCCTGCTGCGGCTCTTCACCCTGATTAAATCAGAGCTGTGGGGGGCGTTCACTTTCTCTTATTAGTGTATTTGTTTAATGCTTCCTTTCCTTCCTTCCTTGCTTCTTCACGTCGGTGTTAGATGGTTTGTTTCTTTTGTCTTTTGCTTTTTCTTTGTTTTACTCTGTCCTAATTCAGATTTATAGTCTCTAATGAATAAGAGAAAGCCATTTGTGCTGTTCTTCTATAATCCACACACAGTCTAACCTTTCTCTTTCTCCCTCTATCAGATATCGCTCCGTGCTGCTCGTCTCCTCTCTCCCTTTCTCTCTTCTTCCCATTCAGCTCTCCATGTGAAAGAGCAGAGAGAGAATAGAGGAGTGCAGTGTCGAGGGCAGGTCAGCATCCTGCACAGAGCTGCAGTGTCATTTTCTCAATACAAGACAAGAAAACACGCACGTCTCTCGCACGCCAGCGTTGGCAACGTTTCATTATCTCCCCCCTCGTTCTGTATGTGGTTCAGTGTTTGTTTGTTTGTTCAGTGTCATATCTGTACGTCTTCGGAAAAAGGTTCTTCTTCTGCTCTCTATTGTCTCTCTCACGGAGCTGCTTTTAGTTCAGGATTGGAAGTCCTGGGGAAGCTGTGTCGAACATTTAAACATTTTCTGAACCAATTACAGAAGTGGCGGCGTGGATATGACAAACACATGAAGCTTTTCATTACTGTTGTGCTTAGGGCTGCAACTAACAATTATTTTCGTTATTGATTAATCTGAAGTATCTTCCCGATATAAATGTCAAAAAATTGTTTTCCCAGAGCCCAAAGTGACGTCTTCAAATAGCTTCTTTTGTCTGGAGACTCTTCATTTACTGTCAGAAAAGACAAAGAAAAGCAGCAAATCCTCACATTTAAGAAGCTGGAAGCAGCAAATGTTGACTGACACGATTAATTGATTATCAAAATAGTTGCCAATTCATTTGCTTTCAATCGACTAATCAATTAATCGACCAATCGTTGCAGCTCTAGTTGTGATTATGGTCACAGCTAACAATTATAATCATAACTGATTTTTTTTGCTTTTAATGAATCAATTTATCGTTTCGTTTATAAAAGTGTCAGAAGTCAAAGATATTACATTTACTGTGATATAATACACACAGCAGCAAATCCTCACATGAGAAGTTGTCCAGATGATTTAATTGATTAATTGATTATCAAAATAGCTGTTGATTGTCATCTGTCGGTTGCCTAAATTCCCTATTATTGCCTAATTTTAGCAATAAAGTTCTCTTCTTCCAAGAAACAAATAAATATCATTAAAATCTTAGTAAGTAAGGCCACTTACTACCTTTTTTTAATTTTCTTTTTTACAGTTTTCCAGAGCTTTCATCAGCATCTCACGGACTTCCTCAGCAGATGGAGTATCTCAGTTGCACCTTTAAACATATATTTTGCAAAGTAGCAACAAAATATTTGTTCTTTCCTGTTTCCTTAATGTGGTGTGAAGCTACAGCTCAAAGGAAAACTCGGCACACGATGTGCATTGCATTAAATAACAAACAGGACAAACAGGAAGAGTCCTGTTCTGGTTGTCTCTGTGTCAGAGGTGAAAACAAAGCTACGCTAGGCTAGCACACACACACACACACACACACACACACACACACACACACACACACACACACACACACACACACACAGCTTGCACTGATTGCAGCCCTCCAATAAAGATCAAACACATGTCAGTTTGTCCAGTTGAAGTTTAAGTATGTTGGAAATATGACTTAATGTTTGTAGTTTTAAGTCAGATTGCAAAACGTTTTAACATGTGTATCACAGTTTATGAGATAAAATAGTAATAATTAATTCCACAACGCAATTACAACCGCAGAAGATGAAATTAATCACGCTGCTCCTGAGCTGATGCTTGAACACAAAAAGCTGTTATCATGTCGGGATGGTATTTTGGCACGCATACTTTAAAAGTATTTAATTTAATTTCACGAATGCAGCTTTAAATCCATCAGGATTGTTTTGGTTTTGTTGAATACGTCATGTGTTCGTCTCACGGCTGTAAAAAGGTAAAGAGGCAGGACTTTAACTGGTTAATAAAGATGTGAGGTGCCAGTCAGGTTTTACAGCGAGGTCATAAAGTTTCACAAAATATGGTTCTAGACAGCAGATGGAGAAGTATACTGTCTGTGTATGTCTATTAGTGTGTGTGTGTGTGTGTGGGTGGATGTAAGTGCTGTGCCTCCAAATCCTGCCCATTGAGCTCTCAGTCTGCTGCTTTAAAACTCACCGAAGGCAGATTCTGATCTCAAAACTCACTTTGTGACAAAAGTCATTCTGAATTTACTTTATCAATCGTTTTGTCTGGATTCCTTGTGTCTGTATAGATTAGTTATTTGGAATTTTCCATATGAAAGTAAAGAAAGTCTGTCTAGTGCTTCTGGATTGACAAGATAATCTACCAGTATTGATCCTGTGTATATACTGTGTNTATATATATATATATATATATATATATATCCTGTGTCTATAGGGATATTTTTACCCCAGCAGGAAATATACAGTATATAATGTCTTATGTTATTCTGTACAATGCACTCTGTAACCTCTACGTGGTTGTCAAGGAAACCTCTCCTTCACTCTCCGCTGAGTGACTCCATTAGGTGAGAGCGGTGTGATCATGTGCAGGTATTCAGAGGCAGCTAATGTGTGTGTGTGTGTTCATGAAAGCCGACGCTGATATTGATATTTAATGTTGATAATCCATATCTTTTGAATTCAGGCGAAGATTTTATTATTTGCATTCAGACCATTCAGACCAGTATGACCATTATCTAATAAAACATTGATGCTTTGGTGCATGAAATCCAATAAAGCTAAGGGCTTCACATTGTTACTTGTATTGATCTGGTGTATTGTAAATATGTAATCAACCTGCATCGTAATCATTATAATGGAGGTGGACAACACTGGCTGAACCATATCTGATTCATATTAAATGTACATCATCTGTAGCTCTGATAAAATACCAACACATCATACTGGCTATGGATGATCTCTCTTTTTCAATATGTTTCATGCAGTTAAAAGGTAAAATTACCTGTCTTCATCTCTTCAGGAAGCACAGGAAAATGGTGCTGCAACTAACAGTTATTTTCATTATCGATTTTAATCGTTTAGTCTATAAAACATCCAGAAAAAAAGTGAAAAACATCCGTAACAATGTCCTAAAGTCCAAGGTGACGACTTCAATGTCTTGCAGCTTTTTCATTCTGTAATCAATGATTCATCGACTTATTGTTTCAGCATTACAGGACGTTTTGAGGATGGGAGTAAATAGGAGGAGGAGCTGATAGATATAGGAGTTTACTATAGATATAGGGAGCGGGTGCAGGGGTGTCAGGGTGCAGATGTAGGACCTTGGGGAGAGATATGGATTGATATAGCAGATATCGGACTGGGTTATAGGACATTAGGGATAAATACAGGCAAGAAGAAATAAAACTCTGGTGTGTGGGGGATACATTCATCAGCTCTTGGGGGGGAGATGGGGCTAATCTAGAGCTCTGGAGGGGAGGCGGGTCTAGATATTGGGCTCTGGGTGGTAGTTAGGAGTAGATACTGCTCCCTTTGGGAAACATGGGAGCTGATTTAGAGCTTTTCAGGAGATAGGGGTTGAGGTGTTAGGGACAGTTAGGGGGCTAGGAGTGGATACAGGAGTCCTTGCGGGAGAGAGGGGTAGATGTGGGAACCTGGGGAGGTGCAAGTGATACAGAGACAGTTATTGCATCAATAAGTTGGAGCTAACACTGAGACTGTGTGTGTGTGTGTGTGTGTTTCTGTAGCTGGTATTGTGGGAATGTGTGTGTGTGTGTGGGAGTGGTGCAGAGAGCGAGGTCGGGTAGAGCAGCTCTACAGTCTGGGTCTTTGTGTTCCCCACGTACGTACGTGTGTGTGTGTGGGAGGTTGGCAGGGAGAGGGGCAGGGAGGGGCTCCCAGCATTGTCTTTCACCTCTCAAGGCCACAGACACAGCCGCAAGCTGCAGGACACACACACACACACACACACACTCACACTGCAGCAAGTGACTGAAAAGGATGGGCTGGAGAAAAGTGAGAGATGTAGAGGAACGATAGAGGCGATGGGTAGAGGGACGGGAAGAGGTGTGAGACAAAGCGATAAGATGGATGGAAGGAGGAAACTTGAGGGATCCGATTTTAAAAGGGGAGAAGGACGGCTAAAACAAGTCTGCAGAGTCGGAAGAGTAAAGAAGTCACCGGGGGAGTGTGTGAAGGAAAAATACACGACTCGCCTCTTTCTGACATCTGCAAAGAAAACCGAGCGACCCAGATGTTAACAAGACTGAACACGGCTGACCGCGGTCACAACTCAAACATTCCAAATACACTTCAAAAAAGGCAACGAAACAAGTGTGAAATGCAGTATTTGCGGGAGAAGTCCCTTGCTTGAATATTAATCTGCTGTCCATCATGCTAAAGTAAGAACTTGAGAAGGGCGAAAGCTTCCTGCCGGTGTTGCACCATATTCTGTCACCCGTCAGATTCTGTTAGCCTTCAGATAAATATCTGCGATTTATGTAGGAAATATTTGCTGAATAATAAAGTAGAATTAATTAGATTTCCACGCTGTTGTTTTCTTTTTTTGATAGGATATTTTGGGGCATTTTTTCGCCTTTTTATTGGACAGAGTAAGAGTGAAGAGGCAGACAGTAAATGAGGGAGAGAGAGGGATGCAACAAAGGTTGCCAGCTGGAGTCGAACCTGTGACTTTACGGTTATAAGGTTACGAAGGCGTTCCCACGCTTTTGTATTGACTGTAGCAGAGCCCCCAGTGAGGCGCAAATGCTGTTTTCCCCTGCAGTCAGGACAGGGTTAATGAATGTCACAGAGCAGTGACTAAATATGTGGTGGAAGCCCTAAACCCTTTCAGCACAGTAGATTCTCTGTGGTTTAGGTTTGATATAATGATATAATTAACACCCCACTGAACCAACTACCTTAAAAGATTCAAGAAGGGACTCGGAGCTGCGTTCAGATTCCATTATATCCTAACAAACCCCCGTCACCCGTCGTCGTTTTTGTGAAGGAATCGGACTTCACGTTCAGGTCTGTCTTGTCTTTATACACCATGAAGGAAACAAGAGCGTAGAAAACAAAATGAGCACTAATCAGGATGATGAGAGGAAGAAAGTGTGATTGTGGGAGAGAGAAAGCAGCAACAGAGGTGGAGAACAGAATGATGATGAGAGAAGATAAAGGGGGAGAGTCAAAAGGAATACACCCACTGCTGGCAGATAAACCTTTGATTTACATACTGATGTGAAATAAGAAGTAGCAGCTTCAACTCTTGTGATGTGTGCGCCGTGGCATGTATCCTCTTAGAAGACAGTGCAGAGTAAGCCGGTATTGTACGCACAAAGACAAATCACATGCCAAGGCGTCAGCGTGTACGGTAGAGAAATGAATGAATCCCGGACTCAGGCAGTGTCTGCTGCATCAGACCGTATGAAGCTTGTTGCTTGCAGTTGAAGCTCTGGAACAATTATTTCTTTTTTTTCAGTCTGTTTCCTGGCAAAGATCTTTTTGGTGGAAGCATCGGAACAAACTCGCTGGGTACATAAAATTGATTTGGATCTTTCTTTTTCGAGGAGTTCAAAGTTTGCCCTGTTTTGGATTGAACATGCATATTTCTACCTCTGGTTTGGTTTAGAAATGTGTAGTGCTGAAACAATTAAGTTGGCTAATTGATAAGTCAATAAGCAGAAAATAAATTGACGTTTAAATCATTTGTCAAGCAAAAATGCCATTCGCAGGTTCACTGGTTTCTGCTTCTTCAATGTAAAGATTTGCTGCTTTTCTCAGTTTTATATCACCGTGAATTGAATATCTTTGTTTTTTTGGGCTTTTGGTCAGACAGAACAAACTATTTGAAGATGCCACTTTGAGCTTGTGATGGGTATTTTGGCCCGTTTGGCATCCGAATGCAGGTGTCACCAAGAGGCCTGATGAATCGCCGTCCTCTTTTAAACGTTACACTGGCTGCACTCCATTTGGGGCGTGCCGGTGTGCTGATTGTTACGTAGCGGCAAGGGTCGCTTAAATGGTTGTCCGGCGTAACTCTGAATCTCTGTCAGCTGATAATCAAACAGCAGCAGGTAGCAGAGATGCTGTGACAAACTTTTATTTAATATTTTTGCAGCTTTTAAGTGTTGGCAGAGATAGTACAGTACCTTTTCCATTTGGATTCAGCCTCTACAAGGCATGTGTTTATCAGTCTGTATGGTTCACAGTGCTGTTCACGTGGTATTTTGCTCATTTCAAGTCGACATAAGCGTTGTGTGCTGTTTTGTATAAAAATGGAGTGGAAACCACAGACAGCCGGACCAAAGCAGCACCCAATGTAATCCAATCCAACAACAGGAAATGACACGCTTATACAAAGGACGTAGATATTAGGCGTTTTCAGTTGGAGGACCTCTCCCTTTTTATTGTGTTCGCACTGAAAGAACAGGGATCGATCGTAGTTCTCAGAACGGCATTTTGAGGGACTTTTTTTAGCTCCTACTTCAGAGTAGGTTCTCTCCCAGCACCAGAGGAACCATGAGTGATGTAAGTGTGCGGTGATTGGTCAAACACATGAGCCAATGCAGCACGGGCAACCGCCATCTTTAAAAACCGATGCAACACCTCATAACGGTAGCCTTAAAAAATGGACCAAAACACGGACAAATGGACCGACAGTGAAGTCCGGCCTTTATTGAGCATAATGCGACGGGGGAAATGCAACATGATTTTGACTCGTCAAAGCGAAATGTAAAAATCTGTGTGTGACGTTGCTATACCAACCACCGGCCGGCTTACGTCACTTCAGCGTTCCTATTGGCGGTGCGAATGCAAACAGAAAAAAAGCCCTTGAAGGTGTGTAGTTCTCGGGGGAGCTCCCCAGTGGGCCGTTCCTCTCAGGGAGTCCCCAGAACTGTTTGGTCCGAAAACGCCTAATGATATCTAATAACCATTAGTTCTTCATGCTTGGAAAGTCAGAGCAGAACAAAATGAAAAGAGGATGACCGATGCTTATATTCAGATATTATGTGTGGTGCGAACACCAAAGACGCCAGAAGAGCACTAACAAGTCACATCAAGTCACAGGAACAACAAAGGAAGCTTCTGTTTCAGTATTCTCGCCTCACGATGGCTCATTGATCTGAGAGATGATTTGTCGGTGCGTTCCTTTAAGCTGCACAAGACTAAACGTGAGGGATGAAGGCTGCCAGAGGAGAACAGAGAGGCTTTTTGTTTTGGTCGGATTCAGACGGTCGTGCTTAATTATATATATGACCCCCTCACTTTATATAGGGGACTTTATATATACTATACAGCTGGGGTTGTGTGTTCATGCGTGTATGTCTATAACCCACTGTGCATTTCAGAGCCCTCACATGGCTGCACATGTGTCTGAATTAGTGGCGAGATGTTGATAGTGATGATGATGATTAATGTGGACCTTTGAAGGGATGTTAACTCTTCTTTCAGCAGGTTAATTCAATTAGGTAAAGCCAAGTCAGACAACACTTTGTCTTCAGGTCAGGGGCCCAGAATGCAGCACAGTTTTAACACTTTAAAGATGCACATTGTCCAAACTGTCACTTGCAACCTTGATGGTAAACAAATGTCCAGGGATCAATAATTACCTAGAATATTGTGAAATAATGTGCAAACTGTTTTCTAATAAATACTCAGAGAATGTCAGCAATGTTACGGTTATGCAAGGTTACAAGAAAAAGACGTGATCATGATGTTTCATCACTTAAAAATGTTAATTATCAATGTTATGGAACATTTTTAAGTAGGAAGGAAGGATCAACACTTGATCTTGATATGCGTGTAGAATCGTAAAGCATCAGGGAAAGTATTCAAATTTTACATCAGGGCCACTGCGGGACTTTGAGACCCCCAACTCAACCCCGCGAATTGTAATTTCAACCTTGAAGATGATCAGTATTCAACTGGTTTTTTTTTTTTCAGATATAAAAAGAATCTGTGCACTGTGGCTTAAATTCTGTGCTTAGTTTCTAGGTTTTATGCTCATGGACGCATCAGGTGTGTTTCTTGAAAAAGGTGCAGGTCGTTGCTATGTAACCACAGATGACTTTACATCACTGGCTATTTCTGACCTCTGTGCCAAATCTCACATAGCTCGCTGCATTTCATTCTGCTTTGCAAAGAAAATCCATCTTTGAAAACATTAAAAACCTGGCGAGTTACAACTCTCCATGAAGACAAATGAGAGCAGCAGTGATGATAAAGGCCTAATTGTTGAGTCAGTTAAAGGAAGTAATTATCTTACATTACAGAAGTTTCATAAAGCATTCACATAAACTCACTTTACACTGGCTGATGGATAGAATATCAAATGAATGCTGGGAGGGGCAGAGAGAAAGCAAAAACATAAAGAGAAGTGAAGCCGGAGGGAGAACATGAAAGTAGGGAAAAAAATTAATTGGAACAGAGTGGATCTGTGCCTCTCTTCCTCTCCAAATAAAACAAAACAAGAGAATTATTGAGCTACAAGAAAGCCCGTTAGAGGAGGAGTAAGAGAGTGAAAACCAAGAGACTCCCAAACCAAACCATGTCAAAGTCTTACGTCCCTGCTAGGATCCCTGCTGTCCCCCATCAGAGCAGAGTCCAGTCCAGTCCAGTACATTAAAGCTGCAGCTCCCGCTCACTGGCCTACATAGAGTTCCTAACCAAGTCCTCCAAATGTAAAATGTGTTGCCTTCATTGGTATTTCTGCTTATTGTGATGTGATTTCTTGGAGTATCTTCAAATCCCTAAAATCTGTACAACCTGAGCTAAAAGGTTATGTAAGTCAGTAAACCATAATAATTGATAAAAGTATTGAAACTGTGTCATAAATTAAAAAGAAATACAAATATCGGACATTTTTTCATCAAATTTGACTAAATAAAAGTTTGTGTTTTAAATTTTATATCAGGTCGCTGATCAGTTAATAAGAATGATAAGAGAAACAGTGACGCACAGCTCTAATGTCGTGTTGTATCCTGAGGCGTTAAACATGGAAATATTTAGTTTGCACACAGTTAAAGCATGGAGATATTGCCAGGGGAAGAAAGAACACTGTTCTCCATATTGTGTGTTATGCATCATGCTGATAATATGCTTTTCAGACAAGGCTGTGTGTGTGTTTTCACTTTAGATAACATACTCATAGATAAACAGACTATAGATCTAATTTTCTCATTAAACCTTCAATGTTTAATGCAAGAAAATGTTGGTTGGAGCCATTTCACATCTATTGGACTTGTTTAATGGCAGTAGTTCTTGACCTTGAGGCGAGAGGATGTGGTTTTGACCCTGACGCGTGGTGCTGTGATCGGGCTGTGGCAGAATAGTGTATAGCTTCTAAAGCCATGTTTTTTATTAATTACTTTCTCTTTTCAGGCAACAGAAAAACTGAAGTGGTCTTTACGCTGATTTATATTCAAATAAAATTGTCTGTTTTGTGTTCACATTTGTATTGAGGATTCAGAAGCTATAAAAAACACTGACGAGTACGTACAAGTGTAAAATCACCCAGCCAACCTCTGTGGTCTTTGCAGCCTTTTACAATGTTGAGTTAAACTATACAGGAACCTCCTGCCATGTGTATGCAACACACAGCAGCAATGCGACACGCTGCAGTCTGCCACACCGTGACGAAGACGCTGTTAGTCATCTCCTGTTAAAGTCAAACTCAAAACCAGTTTTTTGAACACAGCATTGGTTGTTTGTTCAAACACTCCAAACCTATGCTTGAGTTTTCTTGTGTCTCGACTGGAGTCGAGCAGATAATGGCTGTCCTCTTGTCTGAATGAACGCAGCGATGTTATACCGCCGCAGGAATTTACAGCAGATGGTGGTGGATGATTGGGTGTACAAAGTGTGTGACTTCAACACCTGAGACTGCAGCTTGTGTCCTGTGACCATGTGAACAGTTAAGTTGGAATCTCTGATCAGAATGATTTCAGTCGGGTTCTAGAAATATCGTCCATGTAACTGCAGCTAATGGTGTTTTCTTTAACAATGACCACAAACTTTCCCGTAATTCAACCAAATAGTTTTGTGTACTGTACCTTTAGTCTAATAGTGTCATCCTTCTTCTCCATAATTTCCCCTGTAACTTCACTGTCTGCTCTTCACGCACATCTTTTTCATGTCTTGACTTATTGATAGGGGCGCCAGCCAGCAAATGGCTCATGTTCTGTTCTAAATTAGTTTGCAACCTCTGGAACAACATCCTCTATTTTACTTGAGTTTAGCAGAGAAGTTAACCACCTACTGTAGGCTTCACCTCAGTTCATTTCTACATCCTGCAGCAGAATGTCTGTGAAAAATGGATGTTTGATTCCCAGCATTTGTCAACATTTGTAGCCACCTTGTAGAGTTTCCCTTTCTGGGTGTAACGAAGCCCGACATGTCTGTGAAGCGTACAGTAGGCTGTCATGTCAGACACGACAAAATGTCAAAAACTGTTTTTAAGACGAGCTCTCAGATGTTCTGTTATCACCCATCGGTCTTAAGCAAGTCTTAACGGACAGTTAGATGTGCACAGCAGATGGTACTTTATCTGAATTTCTCTCTCCCTCTAACACGCACACACGCACACACACACATCATGTTCCCTGGTGTGTGGGGTTCTGCAGTTTGTGTAAAGTAGGTCATGAGGGCAGTGCTGACCATTACAGCTCTTGACTGTGGCAAGCAGCGTACCTCACTCACTATTAATAGACACACACACTCTCTCTCTCGCTCACACACACACACACACACACACACACACACACACACACACACACACGTCAAGCAGGCAGGAGATCATGGAGCAATGAATGCATAGCTTAACATAACATTGGTGCTGACATGCCTTTACTGTGTGTGTGTGTGTGCATGAGGAAGAACGTGTCAGTCTGTTGCCAAAGTCGAATCATACTATCTCTGAAGCTTGTGGCTAGTTTCTTCATGTTTTGGCTAGTGCTCCAACCACCTCGTTGTTTAACAGCTTGAGGACAGAGGAGAGAAAGGGGCGCACATGTTTGGTTCCCTTATTGTGAAAGAGCGTTTCAACACATTCAGCCACATACCCCCCCATCTATAATCCATTTTCTTCAAGGTTGCACAGGAGCAGAAGAAGAGGAAGCGAGGGCAGAGGGAGAGGAGAGGGAGGGAGGGAGGGAGAGGGGAGG